>PVJX010045961.1:0-12503 GCA_004027295.1 Dolichotis patagonum | reverse complement strand
TTCTCAGATGAAGAAATACGAATGGCAAATAAATACATGAAAAAATGTTCATCATCATTAGTCATGAGAGAAATGCAAATTAAAACCACACTGAGATTCCATCTCACTCCAGAAAGAATGGCCAAGATAGAAAACACTACCAACAACAAGTGTTGGAGAGGCTGTGGGGAAAAAGGAACTCTTCTGCACTGTTGGTGGAGTGTAGACTGGTGCAACGACTGTGGAGGTCAGTCTGGAGATTCCTGAAAAAGCTGGGTCTGGAAGTCCCATTTGACCCAGCTATTGCACTTCTAGGCATATTCCCAGAAGAACTGAAAACATCACATCACAGTGATATATGTGCACCCATGTTTATAGCAGCACAATTTGTAATAACAGATCTTGGAAACAACCTAAGTGCCCATCAGCTGAGGAATGGATAAAAAAGTTGTGGCATTTTTATACAATGGAGTACTACTCAGCTATAAAGAATGATCACGTCGAGATATTTATAAATAAATGGACACGACTTGAGACCATTCTCTTAAATGAAATAAAGCAAACTCACAAGGGTAAATAGCATATAGTCTCCCTAAAATGAGATTTGATAAGAGTATATAAGACTTTATGGTAAGCATGAGGCCCCATCTCATAGCTTCAAAGTCTTTCAAAGTTTTAAATCATCAGTTGGAATGGTTTATCCTGTTTTGTTTGACTATATCATGCGTGATGATATGAACAGCTGTTTTGAAGAAAACAAAACATTATGACAGCTATTGCTGATTTAATATCAGCCTTCTTAGAAGTCCTACCATGCTTTTTTTGTTCTACTACCGTTGGTTCTATCTATCACATTGTGTCTTATTGGAATTTGAATATGTGTGATAGTTTAAACAAAAACTTTTTTATGGTAAATGAGATATTATAGTACCCATTGATCATTTTCTGTTATTTGGTTCAGAAAGCCCCGTAATTCTTTCACTCTATGCATGGCTTTATACTATTGTGTTATGCTTGATATTATTGTATTTGAAACTATGCTCAACTATAGCAGAGTAAGAGATATAGTGTTAGCTACTCTTGATGTTCAGTTGACTTAATGTAAAGTACTGTGTTGCCTATGTTGTCCTGTTCTGATCTGCTCTGTACTGCCCCCTTTTGCTTTATTCTCTTTCAAATAAAAAAAAAATCTCTGGCAATGCACTTGCCACTGCAATCCATTCTCAAGAAGAAACTAGAGACCTTTTAAAAGTAAAATCTGTCAAAGTATCTTTCTTCTTGGAATACTGCAATGGTGGTCTATTGTAATTAGGCTAAAACCCAGAGTCTGTCCAATGCTTATGCTTGTGTTCCTCTCTAGGATCTCTGTTCTTCCCTTATATTCAGGCCCATTAGGCTCCAGGGTTTAGCTCCTGAAACACACTAACTTGTTACAACCATGTGTAGTATACTCTTCATTGTTCCACATTTCCTATGGTAGGCACTATGAAATGGACTGGATTGAATTGGAATGGATTGGATTGGATTGGATTAATGGATCGACAGGAAATAAAATGACTTCAGTATCCTCGATAAAATTATCTAAAGGAAATAACATAAGCTTGGAAGTGAAGGACATCTACAAAGAAAACTACAGTACTCTGAAAAAGGAGATTGAAGAGAATAGCAGAAAATGGAAAGATGTCCCTTGCTCCTGGACACAGAACCAATATTGTCAAAATGGCCATACTCTCAAAACTGTTATCCAGATTCAATATAGTCCAATCAAAATGGCAACTGCAGACTTTATAGAACTAAAGAAAACAATCCTAAAATTTATATGCAAACCAAAGAGACACAGAACAATAAAAACAATTTTTGGCAACAGGTGCAAAACAGGGGACCTTACAATACCAGACTTCAAGCTTTTCTACAAAGCAATAGTGATAAAAACCACATAGTACTGGAACAAAATCATATACCTCGATCAATGCAACAGGACCAAAGACACAGAAACATGCCCCAGCACATTCAGTTGTTAGATCTTTGACAAAGGAGTCAAAAAACTTATGCTGGAAGAAAGACAGCCTCTTCACAAGTGGTGCTGGGAAAACTGATTAACTGCATCCAGAAGATTGAAACCTGACCCGTATCTCTCACCATGTAATAAATTAAAATAAAAATTGATCAAAGATCTAAACTTTAAAACAGAAATATTAAACTTACTTATAGGCAAATTAGGAAAAACACTTAAAGACCTCCATGTAGAAAAAGGTTTTCTAAACAACACCTCAATTGCACAAGAAATAGCAGCAAGAATCAACAAATGGAAATATGCCACAATAAAAACTCTGTACAACAAAAAATCAATTAAATGGGGCAGGCACAGCCTAAAAAATAGGAGAAAATTTTACCACCTATTCATCACACAGAGAACTAATATCTAGAATATATAAAGAACTCAGAAACTTCAAGCACCTAAAATTAAAATAGTGAAGTAGGCAAGCAAAATGAACAGATGCTTCTCAAAGGAAAAGTACAAGTTGTTTCTCTGCATTTTGGCTAAGATCAAGTAGAGAAAGAGTACAAATAACTAACAGCTATATGAAAAAATGTTCAACATCTCTGACCATTAGAAAGATGCAAAATAAAAAAACACTAAGATTCCATCTTATTCAGAAAGAATGGCTATAATGGAGAGTTGAAAAAAATAATAAATGTTGGTTTGGCTGTGGTGAAAAAAGAATCTCCTACCTTGTTAGAATCTAAGGTAATGTAACCATTATGGAAAATAAAAATGGATATTTCTAAAAGAAATGAAATTAGAAATTCCATATGGCTCAGCAATCATTGTGCTAGGTATCTTCCCCAAAGAGCTTAAGACATCATACTGCAGGAATACGTGCATACAAATGTTTATAGCAGCACAATTCACAAGTGCTAAATCCTGGAAACAGCATATATACCCATTCACAGACAACTGGATAAATAAATTGAGGTACAAATATTTAATGTAATGATACTCAGCTATAAAGAAGGACAAATTTAAGACATCTGTAGGAAAATGGATGCACTTAGCATTATGGTTTGTGTCTGGCTGCACCCCGCCAAAACCTCAGGCAATCACGGAGGATGGTGCTTTTCAGAAGCCACTAAATCTAGAGTTTGTGATTGGTTCATGGTCCAATGATGGGATTACCAGTATGAGTGCTCAGTGCCCTGGGGCAGGTAGTCTGCATACAACATAAGGGAGGGAAAGAGGCTTGTTTGCTCACTCCTTTTTTATTCTTGTTGCTTTTGGTGTTTTCTGCTGCCATGAGCTGTTGCCCTCTGCCTTGGAGCCAGCCAAGTATGGACTGGAACCTCCACAACTGTGAACTAAATAAACCTTTCCTTCTCTAATTTTGGGTGTCAGGTATTTTGTTCCAGCAACAAGAGAAAAGTTACCAACACACCCAGAAAATATAATGTTGAAGCATCTCTCATCTGAGTACAGCAAAATAAAAACTAAGTGAAAACTAAAGCAAGGATGGGATGACATGGATCTCTTGCAGATGCAAAGGAGTCTAGGGGACCAAGGTTGAGTGGTGGGATGGGGGTGACAGGGAAATAACTAGAGTGAAGACACACTAAGTGCAAGGTCCAAAAGTCACAATGAACATCTTAGTTCATAAACATAAACTAAGATTAAAAACATCAAGGAGAATAAAAAGAGGGAACAGAGAACTAGAGGGGGAAGGAGAGCGAGGGAAGCAAGGAGATTTTGAAAATAAACAAGCTGTGTTATGTATGTGTACCAGCTCTCCAAGGTGATTATAGAATGCACGTACTACAAACAAGTACTAATAAAATGAAATTTTTAAAAACTCAAAATTTAGAAGTAGGAAAATGAGCTCATTTTTCCTTTGTATTCATTTTTATGCTGTTCATATTTTTAAAAGTATTACTACAAAAATAATAAATCCTACTTTAAATATTTTTTTAAAAAAACAAAAAGATAATGACTTTTCTAAAATTTACGGTTGTCATCTCATAAATACTACACTACTATTTATGGAATGAAAGTTCTAAGAAACTCAGAGCAATAAAATCAAGGGATGTCTGAGGACTGGGGAATCTTTTTAATAAGGTTGAGAATGAAAGTTCAACCAGGGATTTAGCTCAGTGGCTTAAGCCCCTGCCTGGCAAGTGCAAGGTCATGAGTTCGATCCCTGGTACCAAAAAAAAAAAAAAAGAAAGAATGAAAGTTCAAATGTCAGGAAACTCGTAAATTAGCCTGGAAGTTGGGTGGAAAATACTGAAATCTTCCCAAATAGAATTCAGAAACTACCCTGATGGAAAGATATGGCTAAAGCCAAGGTAAGTTGAGATGGACTGAGGCTCATGGATTCTTTCCTGAAATACTGTATCTTTTCCCTTCTGATAAGCTATTAGATCAGAACCTTAGAATGATAGAACTGTGGAGTCGGAAGTAGCCACTGAGCACCTCCCAATAAAGCAGGCGGAAAACAGACATCTCATTCTCAGCTGTAAAAAGCAGCTCAAAATAAAGGATCATCTTGAGTTTGGGCTCATACACTCTCTTATTTTTTTCTCTTACCTGTCATATATCAAGTTGAAACATTTAACAGCCTTCTTGCAAAAGCCTAGGCCATAGCAATTAGCTCAGGATGGTGGGAATTAATGACTTCTGAGAGAACTAGCTAATACTTCACAAGCCCTCTACTTACTTCCCGCTATCCCTCCCCAAATCCCAGGGAATGTGAGAGATGGGGTTGGATCTTCTAGATTAGAAATTAGAAGAAGTCTCCCAGTAGCAAAGCCCCAAAGTTATAAATAGTCAAATTAATTTCTAATTATCAAGTTTTCTCCTTTGGAGATGGATTTTCTTTAATTTCCTAAAGTGGAATGAAAAAATTCAGAGTTCTAAGGAATACTGAGTAGGTTCTGAATTATAATTCCACAATTGCCTTGCTGTGGGGGCTTCAAAGAGTTCATTTCTCTCTCAGAGATTACATGTAAGAGAGTAATAATAGTGGCATTAAGAGGAAGAAATAAGAGAAACTGGATGTAAGTGACAAAGTATTCCCTGTGTCTCCTGGCATATAGCAGATACTTTATTCATGAACTATAGCTTCACACAGACTCCTTTCACGAGTCCTCCTTTCAAAACCCAAACACAGGCCCAGCTTTGTAGTCAGGTATATGATAACCAGCTCTTCCATTCCTGAAACAGGTTTACCAGCTCTTGCTGTGGTTGATGCTCTCTGTCACTGCTAACCTAAGCAAATCAACAGCGATGTTAAAGTGGTCCAGCTAGGAGACAGACCACTTGGATCCTAAGCCCACTTTGGCCCTTAATTGCTATCTACACTATTGCAAGTCACATCATATCTGTGTTACTCAGTCACCTTATCTGTCCTGATACCCATTTAGGATTGTTTGAAGGTACAAATGAGTTATATTCAAAGACAGTAGTACAGTGCTAAGGATACAGGGAGCCTGAGGGTGTGGGCTTTGCACTTCCTACCTGTAGGAGAGATCATTATGATACACAACATCTTTGTTACATAGAGTCTTCTGTACTGAAATGTCTTCCCTTGATCTTATTTTCTGTTTTTTACTAAGATGACAACTATCTTTCCAGAGCTTGGGTACAATGGTGGCGAACATTCTAGAGTTCTCAGTGATGTGAACATCCAGCTGCGGCACACATGTCACCAGCTTGCCACCACTTTGCCACTGGTTTGCCACCAGTGACCTGGAATGTCAGCATACACTTGTAATAACTAAGATCTCCCCTAGGGTTGGGGTGGTAATGAATTTCTCAATTCTCAGATGAATAGGAGATGGATGTCCTTTTCTCCACTGACCTTGGGCTTTCTTGAAACTAGATTTCACAGTCCATAAATGTGAATTGTTCACCTGGATTGTGTGATTAGATAGTGCCTACCACAAAGAACAGGTATAGGGTGAGGACGGGTTGGGACTCAGGGTCTCAACTAACAAGACATACTTTAAACTTCAGGTTACTGAGCCTGGCATCATTCTGCTCTTGTATTTCCCTTGCTATTTTTTTTAGGCATGGTAAATGCATTTTGTCTTACACATCAACTCCACTCTACAGGAAGAAACTGTTTTATTAGCAGAGACTTGAGAAAAAGTCTGAGGCTGCATCTGAATCCACCAGAAAAATGTGACTATGATTGATTAGCACTGTCTGCCATGTATGAAAGATTAGAGCATGGAGCGACATGGGCCCATGGGCCTTGTACTTCATTGTTCTGTCCAGTCCTATTTAAATGTCCCCACCTTGGTTCAGCTGCATCATCAGAAGCCCAGAAGTATCCAGACATAAAAAATGCACATGACCCAGCCTAACCTGATTAGAATCTGTTTCTCCAGGAAATAACAGTCTCATCTTACCATGTACTTCAAATTAACTTTCTCAAAATATGTATGATGAATAAAGTAACCCTGTATGTGATGATTAATTTTTATCCTTTCCTCACCCTGGCCTCCATATGTAACTTCATTTCTATAAACTCTACCATTCAGGACAAGATACATGGGGAGTTCTCTCGGCAAGAACTCAAGTTATCAAAATATTGGTTTCCAAGATTTAAAGAGCAACAGTGTAGGATTAAAATAGAAGTTCATTAAGAGCACTCCTTTTAGAGTTAGACAACTTGACTTCAAATACTGGCTTTTCTTCTTATCTGGAAGATGAGAAAAGATTGAACTTCTCTATTCTTCAATTTTAGTATCTCAAGTGTGTAGGAACAACCTTTAGAAGACCTTGATGATTGTACGAATATGTAAAGCAATTGGAGCAGTGTCTAGAACCCAGTAAGCATCTCAAATATATCAGCTGCTGTTATGATGGGAAGAAATCTAGGTAAAGGAATTTTTCTTGCCTCCCATGACTAGATTTAAAAAATAATAATGCCATGATAAAACAAGAAAAGTAGTAAAAAGGCTATAACAAATTTCAATGTTGGCAAAGTCTCCAAGAACTTTTCTCTCCCCTATCCCCCTGCCACATCTGGAAGTAGCAATAACATGTCTACAACAACATGAAGAGAGAAAAATGGGACACCACTTCCGGGATGCCTGTGTTCTCTCCTGAGTGTGAACATCCATAAGAGTAAATGCATCCCCAGAGTTGACCTTCTTACAGAGCCAGAATGGCACAGGACCCAACTGGGACAGAACCTGAGAGAGCAGCCCCTGAGTGAAGGGGGGTCCTGTCCCAGTCCTGTGCAGGAGCCCACAGAGGGCAGAGTGGGGAGAGATGAACGCCTTTGACTTTAGCAAACATTACTCTAGAAATGAATGAAAGAAAGCTGGCCATCACCAGACTGCTGGCAACTCCACAGAGCTGTTTGTGTGTGAGCTGACTGCTTCTGGGAGGTGGAAGGTCTGAATGGGGTTTAGGGAATTGGGAGAACTGGGAGGTTCAGAGTGTTTGGAAACGATGATCTTGGGAGGACTCTGCAGTTTAAGAGACTGTTCTGTTTGGTTTAGTTTGATGTGTTTTAATGCTTAATTTGTAAAAACATTGAGTTGAAACCTGACAGAGCTCAAGACAGCAACCTCTCCTGCTGGTGGGAATGTGCTCCTAATTTCCTGTGCACCGCTGAGCCCCTGGCTCCCTCCCACACATGCTCTTCTTCAGGATCTGTTTCTCAAAGGCAAGAATCTCCACTCTTCTCCTTCTTGCACAGCACTTACTTCCAGGCTCCAGATCAAACAGAGATGGATCCTGCTTGTGGGGAGACTGCCCTGGGGCCTCCCTCTGTGTGATGTGCCTCTGCTCTGAGGTGACAGGGTACAGGACAGAGACAGAAGGGAGCCTGGGTGACTGGCACTGTGAGCAGGTCAAACCACCGGGCCGGGACTTTACGATTTTGATCTGTGCCAAGAGCACATCAGACTACAGCAGAGTAAAGCTTCTCTGTAGCTCCAATAGTCCATGGGTTACAGGCACACTTGTTTATCCTGCCACTTCACCTTCCTCCCTGTATTCCTTCCTTTTCCCACTTAGTCCCTTGCTCTACCTTGTGGTAGAGGCTGGAGGTGACACATGGCCCACCACTGACAAAGCACTTTGCCTAAAAGGACTCAGGAGAGGACCTCCTGCTGGCTGTTGCTGGCTTCTGCTGTCTCCTGGTGCGAATCGGCAGCTGCAGCTGCCGCAGAGCTTACAGGACATTTTTAGAATGAGCTCTGGGCAGGGAATAGAACTGAATAATAGCTGTGTGTTTTAATGAAAGAGAGACAGAAAGGAAGCAAGGGAAATCTTGGCACAAATGCTGGATTTTAATGAATTGTTGAAGTAAGAGCTCTCCGTGTGGAGAGTTAGGACAAGATACTGAGCCAGACTAATTTCTCATTTGCCTCTGAAATATATGATGGAGTACTGGCACCCAAAGATGATTGACAATTCAGATAAAATCAAACAGATCGATTCAGTTCAGCTAATAGTTGTTTGGGGTGTGTGTGTGTGTGTGTGTGAACTTAACTCACTAATCTACTCAATGCTATTTTTCTCGATCACATGACTAAGCAAATACATAAGCTATTGCGTATTGAAACCCTGGTTTCACCAGCAAAGTGTGGTGTCTGTCTACTTCCTGAAAACTCTAATAACACTGCCAAGCCACTTTACTTTTCCCTTACTTACCATTTTTTCCTCGGAATGCAGCCATGGAAAGCACAGTTTGTCTCCCTCACTCCACTACAAGCAACTTGAGGGCAGAATTCATGCCCACTTCACGTGTCCTCTCTACAGGGATGTGGTACATTGCTAAGAACATGGTGAACATTTAGTTACTGCCTAGAGGTAAACAGATAAATGAAAAGTTCCTGTGGGCTCAGTATGTGCCCCTTCAGGAAATAGCAGAGTGCCAGGTCACACATTCACTAATGCAGAAAGTACGGGCTGAGAACTTATTATATGTGAACCAGCAACTACCCTCGATAGTAGAGGTACAAGCAGTGAACAAAAGACTCAAGACTCCAGACTCATGGGACTTACGTTCTGGTGAACTCATTTTTTTCTTTGAATCTTCAAATGGAAAATCAATAAATCTCTTCAAGGTCAGAGTATATCACATGCTATCCGATTGTGATTCTAGGACCAAGTATTTAGCTCAGAGGTACAAAAGGAAAAAAGGAAAAAGAAATTCTGATTCCAGCAAATACAATGATTCTTCTCAACCTTCTTAAACCTAATCTGATTTCATACCATGACCAACTCACTCAACTCTACTCAACTAATAAAGTTTGCCACCAACGTGCAGAGCACTAAACTTGGATGGCAGTGGCGATGGTACCTTTTATGACAGAGAAACCCATGCCAGGCATTGGGTTAGACACTGTCCCTCAGTGCTTCCTCTGCATGCTAACCATGGAAGAACAGAGACTCAGATGAGCTACACACTGTGTCTGTGGACACTGGTATAGCTCAAGAAGTCTGAATTTGAATGCCTTGATTCATAATGGCTTATTTAAAAGTGACTAAAAAGTATTTGGAAAAGTTTCATCTTTCAACTTTCATTTTTTAAAAAAAATTATCCTTAATAAGTACATACTACCATTTGAACATTTTCTGCCTATTTCATATCTAGTATACATTTTGGTCCTTTTTTACGCTTTTGATTTCTCACACAGTAAAACAATGGGAAGGAAAACTAGGGAGGAGGGAGGGGGAAGGAAGGAAGAGAAAGGAAAAAATGATGAGAAAAAAAAGCAAAAATAGAAACGAGGTTTTGTAAATAAGAAAAGGAAGAGGGATTAAAGAGAAAGTGAGCAGTTTAGCTGTCTACAATAATTTTATCACAGGAAAATAGAAACTTCTACATGAGAATTATAATAAAAATATATCAAGTTATGTCATATACAATAGAAATTCCCTATAATAAGTGACCATTATGCCTATATAAAATGTACCAATAAACTTAATTAATAAAGAGAAATGAAAAAATCTTAAAAAAGAAATATATATTCCTTTAAACTTTTAAATACAAACATGAAAGAGAAATTATACCTATACTGCAGTGACCCTTCTGACAGAGCTCACAAATTACACCTCAGTTTACATGACAAGTTCTGGAACTGTGGTAATTGCACCATCAATGGTGTGTGTATGAGACACCAGCTCTCAGGATGTTGAGCAGACATAGCCAGTTCCTTTTGAAGCATACCTTACAATGCTTCCTCAGAACAGCCAAGGACCCAGAAATGGTGAACCACTGGCTCAGAATGACACAAGTAATGAGGAGATTCAGTTCAGGACAGAAGGAAATGAAAACTGCATCAGCTCTCATTTCGGCTTCCGTACTCTGAATAATAATAGTACCTTGAGAAAAGCACAAGTCTTGGCATTGTAAACTAAGCAGTCCTGTACTCACTGTACTCACCTGGACAATGGGAGAAGCAATATCATGTTTCTTAATTGTTAAAGATGTGCTAACTGACCTAGCACTGTGTCTATCCATTGTGGATATTCTACAGGTATTTTCCTCCAAGTCAGAGTTGCCAGCTCTTCAATGATGAAGAAACATCCTACTGTTTACATCTTCCTGATTCTCATGTAGGAATTTCTATTTTGCTGTGATAAAATTATTGTAGAGTGCTAAGTTATGTAGAAATACTCTAGGCAGTCAGACAGGGCTGGGGCCTCATGGGAGTCAGTGCAGAAGAGGAGAGCACATTAGAACTGTGGGTAGAGGTGCATGTGTCGAAGGCCAGCCCTCAGGATAAACAAGGATTGACCAGACCTACACACCTCCCTGAAGGATGAGCCATACATTGTAATTGGCATCAGCTGGTCCAATAAAGTCTAATAGACATCAGTTACCCAAGTGGTTGACAAGAACCTCCTGACTAATCTCTTTCAACAAGCAAGTCCTTGTTCATCCCATGTACATTTGTTATGTGACTTGCTTCTCCTATTGGATCAACATTAACCAAGTGGCAATACTAGTAATATTATTGGTTGGTAATAGTCTTGCCCCATGTTTTGCTCCATCTCATGATTTTTTTTACCCACCTCATGATTTTGCTCTACAAAATTTCCTCTGAGAGGTGCGCTCATCATCAACCCACTTGGACACCTTTCTGTCTCTCTCAAAAGCTGTCTCTCCTTCAATAAAATTTCCTACTCGTAACCTCTGTTATTTCTTAGAATTCATTCTTTCATTTCCTGGAACAGGAACTCAGCATATCAGACATCTATCAGGTCAGGAGTTACATTTATTTCCCCTACAACATTGTAGGCCTGTATCAAAATGGGCAGACACTGCACTCACAACCCCAGGCGCACTGATGTCTGAAAATAAAGAGAAGGAACTGACAGTGGTACTTTCTCTTCCCAAGCAAATATAAGTGTCCTTGGTGTGATGGATCCAGCACTCCAGATCTTGCAAAGTGACTTTTGTGAAGCATTTCTTTTTTTTTTTTAATTTAAAAGAGAATAAAACAAAAGGGGGCAGTACAGAGCAGATCAGAAGAGGACAACATAGGCAACACAGTGCTTTCTTTACATTAAGTCAACTGGACATCAACAGTAGCTAAAACCATATCTCTTACTCTGCTATAGTTGAGCACAGTTTCAATTACAATAATATCAAACATAACACAATAGTATAAAGCCATGCATATAGTGAAAGAATTCCAGGGCTTTCTGAACCGAATAACAGAAAATGATCAATGGGTATTATAGTATCTCATTTTTGATAAAAAAGAAAAAAAATTGTTTGAACTATCACACATATTCAAATTCCAATGAGACACAATGTGGTAGACAGAACCAATGGTAATAGAACAAAAAAAAAGCATGGTAGGACTTCTAAGAAGGATAATATTAAATCGGCAATAGCTGTCATAATGATTTCTTCAAAACAGCTGTTCATATCATCACTTATGATATAGTCAAACAAAACAGGATAACACCATTCCAGCTGATGATTTAAAACTTTGAAAGACTTTGAAGCTATGAGATGGGGCCTCATGCTTACCATAAAGTCTTTTATAGTCTTATCAAATCTCATATTAGGGAGATTATATGGTATTTACCCTTGTGAGTTGGTTTATTTCACTTAAGAGAATGGTCTCAAGTCGTGTCCATTTATTTATAAATATCTCGATGTGATCATTCTTTATAGCTGAGTAGTACTCCATTGTATAAAAATGCCACAACTTTTTTATCCATTCCTCAGTTGATGGACACTTAGGTTGTTTCCAAGATATGGCTATTACAAATTGTGCTGCTATAAACATGGGTGCACTTAAATCACTGTGGTACGATGTTTTCAGTTCTTCTTGAAATATGCCTAGAAGTGGAATAGCTGGGTCAAATGGGACTTCCATACCCAGCTTTTTGAGGAATCTCCACACTGACCTCCACAGTCGTTGCACCAGTCTACACTCCCACCAACAGTGCAGAAGAGTTCCTTTTTCCCCACAGCCTCTCCAACACTTGTTGTTGGTAGTGTTTTCTATCTTGGCCATTCTTTCTGGAGTGAGATGGAATCTCAGTG
>PVJX010045960.1:0-12499 GCA_004027295.1 Dolichotis patagonum | reverse complement strand
CATTCTCCTCAAAACAGCTGTCCATACCTTCATGTGTGTTGAACTTAGACAAGGCAAAGCAAGCTAAGATCACTTTGAACAAAAAGTGATAGTTTTGCTGGACTTCACATCATGACATTATGGAATCAACACTGGGTATTGTAGTGTCTCTTTTTTTTTCAAAGTAGTTGTTTATTTCAACATGTGTTATATAGTTGGTTCGCGTAAACTGTTTATAAGCTCTACACATGCGTGAGAACCACCTTATTTTTAACAAAGGTGCCAAACACATTAACTGGAAGAAAGATAGCCTCTTTAATAAATGGTCCTGGAAAAACTGGCTCTACACATGCCAAAGATTAAAACTGGGCCCGTATCTTTCACCATGTATTAAGCTAAAATCACAGTGGATCAAAGATCTTAATATTAAAACAGAAACATTAAATCAGCTGGAAGATAGAGTAGGTAAAACTCTTGAAAACAAAAAAAAGGGGGGCAATGGGGATTTAGCTCAGTGGCTTAAGTACCTGCCAGGCAAGCTCGAGGTCATGAGTTTGATCCCTGGTACAAAAAAAAAAAACAAAAAACAAAAAACCTCTTGAAGACATTGGTGTAGTCAAAGACTTTATGAATAAAATTCCAGTTGCACAGGAACTATCACAGAGAATCAACAAATGGGATCTCACTCTACTGAAAAGCTTTGCATAGCAATAGAAATCACCAACAGAGTGAAGAGACAACCCACAACATGGGAGAAAATGTTTGCCAGCTGTTCCTCAGACAAAAGATCACTATAGAGAACATAAAATGAACTAAAAAAAAATCAGTCCTCCTAGATTTAAAGACCCAATCTAAAAATGGGCATCTGAGATGAATACACACTTCTCAGGTGAAGAAATACAAACAGCAAATAAATACATGACAAAATGTTCAACATCACATCGCCATTTAAGAGATACAAATTAAAACAACACTGAGATTTCACCTCACCCCAGAAATAATAGCTAGTATCAAGAAATCAAGTAACAACAAATACTGTGGGAAAAAAGGAACCCTTCTCCACTGTTGGTGGGAATGCAGACTGGTGCAACCACTGTGGAAATCAGTGTGAAGATTCCTCAGAAAAGTAGAATTGGAGGTCCCATTCAACCCAGCCATTCCCTTCTGGGTATCTTCCCAAAAGAATGAAAAGCATCATACCATAGTGATATATATGCACCCATGTTTATAGCAGCACAGTTTATAATATCTAGATCTTGGAAACAACCTAAATGTCCATTGACTGAAGGATGGATAAAAAAGATGTGGTTTTGATTTGTTTTGGTACCAAGGTTCGAACCAAGGGTTCGAACCGAGGGATATATATGTAAAAAGTAGTTAAGATTTTTTTTTTTGTACTGGGGATTGAACTCACGACCTCACACTTGCCAGGCAGGGGCTTATGCCACTGAGCTAAACCCTCAGCCCTAATTAAGGTAATTATACTACTGATTTCTCTGAGCTTGCTGAAGAGAAAGATTTGTGCTGGTATTGTTCAGTCAATTGAATCCAGATGACCTGTGCTATAGGTGAATGATTTGGGGATGACAATGCACAATGTATGTGCTATTGTTTCTCCCTGATTAACATGTTTTGAAATTTTGTTGTAGTTTTTTTCTTCTTTTTTTCTTTCTTTTTATCCTTGAATAAAATAGATTTGAAAAAAAAGCTGAGGTTTTTAAAAGAAGCCCCCCACCCCCAATTTGGCCAGCAGCTGGGTTCTGGCACCTGCTCAGTGGGTTTTGGAGCTCTTCCCTGTACTCCCACTCCAGCTTCAAACCCAGTTGTGCCAGCCCCTGGGGGGTGGAGGCCTGAGACTGCCCTCCTCCCCACCAGCCCCATGCGTTACCCTCCATGAGGGTTTTGGCAGGCCCTGAACATCTTCCAACAGGTATGAATCAGGTCACAGGCTCCTGTGTAACAAAACTCACAGTGCTTCACTTTTCCTTTGAGATGGTGTTTCACTATGTAGTCCAGGCTGACCTTAAACTCACGGTGTTCCTCTTGCGTCAGCCTCCTGAGTGCTGGGATTATAGGTGTGTGCCACCATGTCCACCTTGATGGTGCTTTTGAAGCCCTCCTGCCCCTTAGGTTGTCTCAGGGCCCTGAACGGAAAAGGAGCCATAGTTGTCGGTGCTTTGTGGCCACTGCTGATACACTGCTGAGCTTGTGCTGTTCCTAGCGGTGCACATTCTGCTGCAGCTGCGCCCAGCTGTGTTTGGTTTGTCTGGGTGATGTCTGTTCTTCTGTTGAATGTAGGCACCATGAGGGCGGAAGCTTTTATTGTTCACTACTGTGTCTCCAAGGTCCAGAACCAAAGAGATATCCAATGTTTATTGAACCCAAATCCCCCTCCAAGGACTTCCTGTCTGAAGAGCTGCTAACACCTAGACATGGAGTATTTAATCATCCGGTCAGCTCCCCTCTTACAGCTGTCCCTTCCCTGCTTTCACTACCCTTTCTAGGAGATCAGGGGACAGAAGCCCAGAGGTGGCTGTCAAGGATGACACTGTGCCACATCCTCCCCTTACAGAAGGGAGCTTTGCCACCTGCTTAGAACAAGGTTTAAAAAGATGCATAGCTGGGTCTGTAGCTCAGGGGTAGTGAGACAAGAGAGAAAGGCTCTTTTATTCTTTATTTTTCTTCTGCAGATGCTCCACACGCTTTGCAGTTGGCTCGGCTACCTCGGCTGCTCCAGATCCTGCCTGGGCTGCAGTGGCCCAGACTTATCCCCATTGATTCCATCCTCTGCAGCCTTCCTTGGTCAGGTCTTTGAGGGGACCCACTCCCCACCTGCAATCAAACAGGAAGTCTAACACTGCCCATGCACAAGCCCACTTTTACTCCCGTGTAAGCAGCCTCCCCACGCAGATGAGTGGGCTCGGTCCATGTGCTGTTCCTCCTTATGCTGCAGCATAAGGCCTAACACTCCTCCCTTCTGTGGTACTGGAGATTTGCACAGAGCTATATCCTCAGCCCTTTTCCTATGCTTTACTTTGAGAAGGAGTCTTGCTAAAATGTCCAGGTGGGACTTGAACTTGCAACCCTCCCGCCTCAACCTCTGAGAGTCCTAGGGTGACAGGCATGTAACATCACATCTGGCTTTTGACACCATACTTTTGCCTGTTCATGATTTTTATCTGAAGTAGAGTATGCCAAGCTGGTACACTAAGAGCTGGAGGCACTGAAGGCTGCCTGCTCCAAAAGCAGCCAGCAGCTGGTGCCGATGATGCTAATCATGGCGAGCCCCAGAGAATGTCAGAGAGCCCTAGAGAATTGCTGGAGTTACTCTCTCTGAAACAGTTCCTGGGATCTTCCAGCAGCTGCTATCTCTGAGCAGAAAGCAGCGCTACTAACAGTAAGAGCTGATAGCTGCTGATGTTCAAAACTTTTAGTGTCTGACACAGCAAGTTAACACTACAAGAGCTAAGATGGGCATGGTGGCTCATGCCTATAATCCCAGCACTCGAGAGGCTGAGGCAGGAGGACCATTGTAAATTCGAGACCAGCCTGGGCTACAAAGTGAGCCCAAGGCCAGCCTGAACTGCATAGCAAGACCCTGTCTCAAAAACAAAACAAAATCACTACAAAAGCAGCATTTGGCCAGTTTATAATTTCCTTATGAATTGAGCAAGAATGCTCAGTTAATGAGTAACATCTTAGAAATCTATACAAGGACCTTCCAGGCTTCTGAAGAGGGGATTGGACAAACAGAGATGATCAGCAGGCTCTGATTCCATCTTCCATGTGGCTTAAGAATCCACACTAGCTGGTGACAGTAGGGCACTTGCCTCACATGCACCCTGGGTTCAAGCTCAAGCACTTAAAAAATATATATGACAAGAAAACTAACTACCAGAGCTCAGATTTCAGGAGGCCGATGCAGGAAGATTACTGCAAGTTCCGAGGCTAGCCTGGGCTACATACTGAGTTTAAGGCCAGCCTGAACTACATAGCAAGACCCTGTCTCCAAAAGAAAAAATAAAAGAGAGAGAGAGAAGAAAAAGAAAGAAAACTATCTAACCAATTGGCTCACTGTCGCCAGGGATTTAGCTCAGTGGCTTAAGCGCCTGCCTGGCAAGCGTGAGGTCGTGAGTTTGATCCCCGGTACCAAAAAAAAAAAAAAAAAAAATTGGCTCACTGTCTAATTATACCTTACTATTACTTTCTAGTTTCCTGGTGTACCACTTTCCTTGAGGACTCCTGCTATAGTTGGAATGTTTGTCCCATCCAAAACTCTTGTTAAAACTGAGTTTTCTGGCTGGATGTGGTGTCACGTGCCTGTAATTCCAGCACTTGGTAGGCTGAGGCAGGAGGATCACTTCAAGTTTGAGACCAGCCTGGGCTACACAGTGAGGTCAAGGCAGCCTGACCCTGTCTCAAAAAACAAAAAGCAAAACAAAACAAAACACAAACAAAAAGCTTGAGTGTCTTTGCTGTGGGCCCTTTGGAATGTGGGATTAATGATTTTGTGCCTGGCTCTCAGCCTTCTGACATGTGAGGAGTAACCCTTTCTCACCAGCAGGGGATGCAGTGTGTGAAGTACCGTCCTGAAAGAATGGCATCACCAGAAACCAAACGGATCAGCACCTGGACCCCAGATTTCCCAGCTGCCACAAAGAGCTGATACATTTCTATCGCCCATAAATTACCCATTCTTTCAGGTAATGGACTAAGACACAAAATGGATTACGACAACTTTTCTGCCTCAGGCTCCTCACTCTTCTCTCCAATAAAGCCATTTTCCACAGAGTCCAGGCCATTCCTCTAAAAGCAGATTTGTACCTTGTCCCTAATTAGGACAATTCTACAGCCCAGGACACAGCTCACACAAGTGAGCGCAACCTGGCTCCTGCCTCTTTCCATGCTGAGGGCCCACACCCCGCATCATCCGACATTACTCCTGGCAGGCTTCGGCATCTCTGCCTCACTCCATGCTGCTGCTTTTACCTAGGGCACCTCCACCCTGGTTTTCCTGTTTGCTACCTTGTACATTAATATTAAGCAGGTTCGTGGTGGAGTACTTGCCTAGCGTGAGATCACTCCAACACCATGCAGGTGTGTACAAGCACAGGCACACACATGGGTTTAGACCTGGGTCACCCCCTCCCGGCAGCCTCTTCTCTTCCTCAGGCTGAGTCAGATTCCTCTGTAAGGCTCCTCTTACCCAACAGGGCTGGGCTGCAAGCCAGTGGTTCACTGTGCCTCTTTAAGGGTGGATCACTGGGTTCTACTATCTCCTGGCTTCACTCTGAGTTTCCTGGTATGAATGAGCAAGTGACTCTATGGTTTGGTTCATTTGTGTCTGACAATCTCAAGGTAGCAGTTAAGCTCCCTGCATGGTCAAGGCCAGCCGTTTCCTGCAGGTCTGTGGAAGGTGGAAAGTGGATGATATTTGTCTCTCAGTGGCTGAGGTGGGATGGGTTTCCAGGAGATTACTGTTGCTGACTGGACTGAAACACTCCTCATCCTACTGGATTATTTTATTTATTTGTGTTTGTTTATTTTTATGGTGCAGTAAGTCACACCCTTGGCTTCATGCATGTCAGACAAGTGCTCTACTCTTGAGTCACAGACCCAACCCTCTGTCAGGTTATTGTGAAGCAAATTACCGAGATCAAATCACCCTGCCCATAGGATTTCCATACCATCTCAAAAAGGTAAAGACTTTTTCTAACACACAGCACCTGGGAAGACAGGTGCCACTCGTACTGAAGAGCACAAAGGTCTGCTGCCAGCGTCCTGATGGTGACCTCTGTGCACTCCAACACAGCTCACACCCTGCTGGGGAGAGGGGGAAAAGCTACAGGAGCCAGCCCAGGCTGACTTGGCCCATAGGTAGCAGGAAGTTCTGCTCAGGCACGTGGCTACTCCTTAGGAAACCTGCAGCACTGACAGAGGACGGCTCCAGAGGACGGTTGGCTGCCGGGAGGGGCGCCCCAATGATGAAGCTGCTCATGTGGCTCGTTTTCCTGGCTGTCTGGGGAGTCACCAGTGCTGCAACAGGTAGGCTGGCAGGGTTACCTGGATGGTTTTGTTTTGTGCTGTGCACTCTGGCCCGGGCTGCTGTAAGTAAGCTGCTCACGGAAAGCCCAAAGTGCAGCGGAAAGGAGCAAGGCAGGGAGGCAGGGAGTGAGGACTTAGCCAGGCAACCATGAGCACAGAGGGTGCTGTGGAGCCTGAAAACTAAGAGTAGGGGTGAGAACCAAGCACGGGCAGGACACTGGCTGTCTAAGGGCTCAGTGCACAAAAGCCAGCCAACGTGCAGAGCTAGGTGCCAGGACAGATTCATAAACTCATTTGAAAAGCATTGTTGAGAGTCAAGGGCACAGCTTAGAGTGTTAGTGGTAAACCACGTGAAGTCCTGGGTTCGATCCCCATCATACAAAATAAATTGGCTGGGGTCTTCTCTGTGCTGGGCATTATTTTAGCACTCAAGACGAAGGCAGAGAAGAAAAGGTCCTAGTCCTTACAGAACATTCCTTCACCAGGGGAGAAATAAATAAAAAAAATGTAACCAAGTGAGATGTATAGTATTCCAGGAGATAAATATTACAGAAAATCTTCACTGTTTTGTTTGGCTTTATTCTGTTTTATTTTTTTGGTTTTATTTTCTTTAAAATATGCTTTCTTTTGTTTTGATCAGTTTTATTCTGTTTAGTTTTCTTTGATTTTATGTCTGATGATATGGACAGCTCTTTTAAAGAAAACAATAGACATTATAATAGCCACTGCTGATTTCCTATTATTTTGTTTTTAAGTTCTGTATTGCTTTCATTATTCTGTTCTGATTAGCTTTATTCTGTTTTGTTTTGATTTTATTATCTTTAAAATTAAAAAAAGTATTTTGGCTCATTGTTGTGACAAAGTTCTAAAGGACAGTTCAAAGGATATACCTAGCCTGAACCTTGTATTTGCTTTTTATTAGTATATTCTAGTGTAATTATGTGTGCTATTTTTATTGTTTTTATTGTGATATAATGAATTTTGCCATTTCAGATCTCTTACTACATGCTAATAGCTTTTTCAGCTTTTATTATCGGACTCTAATATTTATGCCTTTAAAAAAACTTTGCGGGCCGGGGATTTAGCTTAGTGGCTTAAGCGCCTGCCTGGCAAGCGCGAGGTTGTGAGTTCAGTCCCCGGTACCAAAAAAAAAAAAAAAACTTTGCAAGATTGCAGGCTAATGCCGGCGCACGGGCTGAGAATCAAACATCTCATGTCGTCCTGTTCCCTGTCCTGTGTCCCCCCACCCCCCTTTAGCAAGTGGGAGCCAGTTAACTACACATCTTGTGAAAAGATTGGCTATGTTATTTAGTATGAACTCTCCATATGCAAAGATATGAACAACGATTTGGAAGAAAACAAGAGACAATATGACAGATAGTAAAGATCTCTGGTTGTCTAGCTTTGAAATTTATGCTTTCTTATGTCCTGTTCTGTTCTGTTTTGTTGTGTTTAATTTTACCCCCTTTAAAATAAAATTTAGAAAAAAGATTGTAGGCTAATATTGCTGTTGAAAGTTTGCTTCATGAAAAACAATGAAAATTGAATCTTGTACTTAAAACAACTGAAGTCACAAACTTTATGAGTTGAAAGGTGTTAAGACTCTAGTGTGGAGAGCGTAATGTCACTAATTTTGTTATGCCAGAATTTTGATCAGCCTAATTATCTAAGAATCTTCTGGTTCTCTGGTATGTTACAGCTGTGACTCCCTTTATCTCTGAAATAACCATCTTCAACACTGCACATGCATGAGAGAATGTTTTTTGTTTTCATACTAGTAAATCACTTAGGAGTTTCATTCCTTGTTAAAATGACACTGTTGCTAAATATTATATTAAAACACTTATGATCATTTATCTGCTTGAATAAAATCATACTAATCATCAATTTGTAAAATATTTTAAATCAGGCATATAAAAATAAAACTTAGTGCAGCTAAAAAAAAAAGTGTTACAGAAAATGAGAAAATGGAAAAGGGAAGTAGGGTGTGTGGGGAGCGAGGCATGTACTGGGTGACCAGAGAACAGCGAGGCGACATTACAGTAAGCTGGGAGGTTGTGAGGAAGAGCCTGCTGCAGTGGCACAGGGTGCATGTGAGCAGCAAAGGAGCGAGTGTGGCCGCAGGGGAGTGGGCTGGGGGTGGGGGGAGGGCAGTAGGACGGGGTGGGGCGGCTCCTGCTCACAAGTAGCTGAGGCCGCTGCTCAGAGTGAAGTGGGAGCATCATTAGCGGGGTTGGGGCAGAGCCATCATGTGACCTGATTTGAACTGTTGCACTGAGAAGAGTCATCGTATGGTCAAGGGAGAGTGAGCAGGTCGTTCATGCTAAAACTTTCTGAGTTTTAGCATGGAAAGTCCATTACCTTGGGCTGTCCATCAGGCCTGGCAGACGAGGATACGTGGTCACCCTGGTAGAGGACAAGCTGCAAAACCAGCCAGAAGGCTCCTGCTGTTGTGCAGTGGGAGAGGAAGGACCTTGAGCAGGAAAGTAGGAGCAGGGTTGTGGGGAAGTGTTCTGATCTGAATGAGATTTGTGGACGGTTGGGGCTGTTAGAAAATAAGGGATCAGCATGAGTCCAAGGTTTTCAGTTTCAGCAACTAGTAGACAGCTGGGGGAAGAGGTTAGTTCTCTTCAGCGAGAGTCTGGGGGTCAGTGGCCCTTCAGAAGCTCCTCTGATCAGTC
The DNA here is from genome assembly GCA_004027295.1 of Dolichotis patagonum. Lineage (NCBI taxonomy): Eukaryota > Metazoa > Chordata > Mammalia > Rodentia > Caviidae > Dolichotis > Dolichotis patagonum. Next base: position 3,794 of record PVJX010045960.1, on the reverse strand, counting down.
CCTTTTCTCAGACACTACCCAAGGGCAAGGTGCTCTACTGGCACAGCTGGGCATCCCCAAAGCCAGGAGCCCAGAGCGGACGCCTGGGAAGGACTCAGACCCTGCCACTTAAAGGGAGAAGTTACCTGTAGGGCAAGTCCTGAGAGGACTGTGCCTGTCCCTGCAAAAGCGACTGGCTGGGTGGGGGGGGGCTCAGAAAGGAAGCCCTAATGCACCCTGGCGACAGACACCCCAGGTGCCCTCTGGAGGCCCTGGCGTTTCCAGTCTGACTGGTTGCTTGGGAATGTTTGAAAGAATCTTCCAGCCCCTCATGCTTTCATTTAAAAATAGTTTTCTTAGAAATCCAAATGCCAATGAGTATCCCCAGACCAGGCCAGAGTCTCTGCGGTTAAAAAGTCACTTTCTCCTCAAGTACAAAAAGATGTTTGTTGCAGCATTACTTTATGGAAAATAGCTAACAGGAATGAATTAACTGAATAGACTATGACATAAGCATCTGGTGGAAAAGTTTCAAGACTTGGTTTCAATATAGGAAACTTAAAAACAGTCAGTGTATTTTCTGAGGACTTATTATGTGCCCCGCACTGCTAAAACTGTTTTTACATAGCACTCTTACAACAGCCTTGTAAAGTATTGTCATTCCCATTTATAGACTGAACTTCACAGAAGTAACTAACTCGAGGTTACACATCTGGTAAGTGTCTGAGACTGGACAGAACTGAGGCTGTCTAAATACCTTCTGTTTTTTTTAATATAATGCTGCTAAAAACAAATCACTAAGGAAAACAGCATGAAGGGTTCACACCTATTATTCAGTACTCACAATGGGCTGCATTTGGCATTAAGTGCTTGATACAGGCTGTCCTTTTAAAACTTATTTTGGAAAGTATAAGGGAAAAAAAATTTTTTTTGAGATAAATTTTTCCTGCGTTGCCTGGGCTGGTCTTGGACTTCTGGGGTCAAGTGATCCTCCTAGCTCCGTTGCATGAATACCTAGGACTGTAGGCGCACCCAACTCCATCTGATTGGATAGCCCTTGTAAAGCCCTGTTATCATTATGTCCATTTTGCAGATGAGGAAAGTGAGACTCAGGGCACAAACATCTGCCCAAGATCCCTCAGTGAGGAAGTGACTGGACAGTCTGTGCTCTGCTGCTGTAAGCTTCATGCTTTCTTGTGTCCTCGGGACAGTAAGCTTTATAGATACTGTCTTCTCTCCAGACCTGCTGGAATGCACAGCTCCCATGGATAATTTTAAAACAAAAGTGTTTAAAAAACATGGTACGGCACCTACAAGTTTTTTCAGATCCCAGGTCTTCCACAAGTACAGACGCCAGTCAGACAGTGGCCGTCCCTGCTTTGTATAAAATTGTCTTCTACCTCTACCTTCCTTAGCCAAGAGCTTAGGTGGGGCGCCGACTTTCTGGCTTCTCCTCCCACACAAACGCTGTACAACACTCTCCACCTATTCGTCAGCTTCAAATGGCAGAGAAACAGGTTCTTCCGGTGGGTCACCATGGTAGGAACACCATCCTCTAAGGTTGAGCTGGAGCTGAGTGAGCAGGCCCGGCCAGGAGAGGGAACACGAGTGCCCCCTAGTGTTTAGCCTGAGCCTCAGCTTCCTCCCTGTACAATGGGAATGATGTCACCCGTCCCTGCCTCGATAATATCTCACTTGGAGTGGGCCCACGGTCCGGCATGGGAAAGCTGAAGCAAGAAGATTCAAACGGGGAGTCAGCCTGGACTATAAAATGAGATCCTGCCTCAAAAAAAACAAACAAACAAGCTCCTAACTTGAGGAGCTGTTAGCAGTACGTGTTGAGTTTAACAAGGGAGCCCCTTAATAAATAAATAAATTAAAAACAAAAAACAAAAAACAAGGGAGCCCCGTATCTTTGGGAGCCCCTTAGTCTGCAGAGGAGGACCCACAGTCCAGGTGCTTTGTGATCCTTGCTGAGCATCAATGGCAAAGGGCTGAAATAGAGAGGAGATGGCTTTGTGGTGTGGATTAACCACACTGACAGACAAGAGTCTTGGAATTGCAAGGAGTGAGAACTGGGAGAGCCCTCAGACTACACTGTTGAGTGAGCTGATCTTACCCCTCTGGAGGAGACGGGAGAAGACAAGGTAAACCCAAGCCAAGTGGTAGAGTAGCCTAAGCAATGAGTCCACGTTAGCTTGCTCTCCTTATACCTGGTGCCCCATAATAGAACTTTTATCCGTGCAACCATTTCGTTCTCACTTTATAGATGAAGAAACTGACGCTTGGCCAAAGAAATTCCTTGCTCAAGCTGTAAATGCCAGCCAGGCATGGTGGTACATGCGTGGAATCCCAGGAGACTGAGGCTTAGGCAGGAGAACTGCCATGAGTTTGAGGCCACCCTGGGCTACATAGTGATTTGAAGGCCAGGCTGAACTGCATAATGAGACCCTGACTAAAAAAAAAAAAAAAATTCAGCTGGGTGTAGTGGCACATGTCTGTAATCCCAGCACTCAGGAGGCTGGGGCAGGAGGATCCTTTTGAGTTCGAGACCAGCCTGGGCTACAATGTGAGCTCGAGGCCAGCCTGAACTGCATAGTGAGACCCTGTCTCAAAAAGATTAAAAAAAAAAAATTCAACTGGCAATTGCCTGTGTGGAGGAGCCATGACTCAAAAGATTTCTCTGAGGCCATCATGCATGTCCTTTCAAAAGCAACACACTGCTTCAATCCAGGAAACCGAGGCCCTATGCTGGTTCTGCTGGTTCTGCCTTTGATTTTTTTTCTTTTTCTTTTTCTTTTTTTTGTACCAGGAATCAAACTCAGGCTCTCTTGCTTGCCAGGCAGGCATGGCACTGCTGAGCTATATCCCTGTGCCTTGTCTTTGACCCCAAGCAAATCTCACCAGTGTGTGAACAGAAAAGAGCACTTCTTGGCAGAATCCCTGGGGAACACTTCCTGTACAACAATGTCATTCAGCAGACCCACAAGGGTGGGCACCTAACAACAGTGCCTCTCAGGAGGTCCACGAGGATGGACAAGGCAAGCATTCACCAGGAAGTGTCCAGTGGCTCCATGGTGCAAGGAGGGGTTTTATAATCTAAACCACAGAGCAGTACCCTTCTTCACTCTTGTGTGACCAGTCATCCAAGGGACAGCTGACAGCATCCTGGCAGGAAGGCAGCTCCTATGATGATGCCAGCTTGCCCAGTTCCTGGTGCTCCTCAGATAATGCTTGTCTGAACATTGTGGTTCTGACCACTCACAAGGTCCCCTTATCTTGGGAACACAAAAGGAGCCTAGTAGTAAATGCCCTAGTGTTTGTCAGGGGTAATATAAAGTGTTTCTTAATGTCGTCATCATGCTGCACAGATACAGTGCTTGGTGCAATGTCTGGCATTCAGTAGGTGCTGAGTAAGCGATATAGGGGAATGAAATTCCCGACCTACTATATGTCCAGTCTGAGTCTGTGTTCTCTAAAACCGAAGAATGAATTTTAGGAACAACAGAGGTTAAGAGTGGAATATATTTATTGAGAGAAAGAAAGCTTCTGTCTTTTCTTTTTCTTAATTTATTTTTTTATTTTGAAGGTAGTAGAAATACAACAGAACAAGACAGAACAAAGCCAATTGAGACAGTGCAGTGAATTTGGTACAGAACTTCACAGCAGGTTACTGGGACAACAGTGATAGGTACCACAGTATATCTCATTATCTTCACAATAGTTGTCTAGTCAATTAAGTATAGCAAAATCAAACCAAAGACAGAATATTATAAAATCAATTGAAAGAGAATATTGAATAGAGTAAAGCAATT
>PVJX010045959.1:0-12504 GCA_004027295.1 Dolichotis patagonum | reverse complement strand
CAATTCCATACTATGTTGTTTCATGTGAATTGCCTGTATGTGACAATATGGACAACTATTTGGAAGAAAACAAGAGTCAATATGATAGAGAGTGAATATCTCCAATTGTCTTGTTTTGAAATTTATGTCCCTTACATTGCTTTCTTGTGATCTGCTTTGTTCTGTTTTGTTGTGTTTAATTTTACCTTTTTGATATAATTGAATGTATATTTGAGTGGGTAAGATGGATGAACATATTGCTGTTTTTTTTGTCAGATCATGGAACAAAACTCTTAACAGACTCATTGTTTGAATGTCTACTTTACATGTTTTAACTTTATAATTTGAACAACTATTTCCAAGACATTAGTATGTAATTTGTCAAGTAATAATCTCTTAGGTTTTTTTGTTGTTGTTCTTTTCTTTTTTTCCTTGGAATTCTGTATTGTTGCTACCCTTTATTCTGTTTTGTTTTGCTTTTTTCTTTCTTCTCTTTAAATAAAATAAAAAACTACTACTGCAGGTCTTTGGAAGTAAAGAATATAAGAAAAATAAAAGAGGTAAAAAGACTGGAATTATCAAATTGCCATCACTTGTGGTTTGAATTAGCAAAAATATTCAGCAAGACTGATAAACAGAAAAGAAGAAGAACAATTAATAATATCTTTAGGTATCAGTAATAACTAATTAGACAATAGAAATGAATGGAACAAGTAGTCTATTGATAAATAGTAATAAAACCAAAATGTACAATGTCTGAATGTCAAGGAGGAGCACCAAGATGATGGACTGCTACATAGTAAACAAAGAGCCTCTCAGAGAGTCACCATGCAGGGGTGGGAATATAACAACATGAGGAAGACAAGAAGGAGGAAAGGGTTCCTTGGACACAGGAAGAATCTAAAGCATAAATTGAAGCCCACAAACAGAGTGAAGAGAAAATCTTCAATGAAGAGGAAGGAGAAAGCTGGAAGCACATTATCACTGAGATGGGACTCACTGCATGAAGAGGTGGTTAAACCCTGAAGATATATGAAGACTGCTGCTGACCCCACAGGCTTCCACAGAAAGACACAGAAATGGAGGGGAGCAGTAAATGTGAGGGACTGTACTGGATGGTGGCATGTAGAGAGGGTTCAGTTCTCCCACATGAGACAGCAGTTGGCCTCGAGTCATTTTGCAGAGGGGTTGGATAAGCTCAGAACTCAAAACAACTTATGGCTCCATCGAGCAGCTCCCAGATGGGTTCAGGCCCACAAAAGGTACATGGATGTTTGCAAAACTAATATGTCTCATCTTGACCAAAAAGTGCAGGCTCACTGAGATTGTCCACTACCTCCACCAAAAAGCTACTGCTGACTTCCCAAGATCTCAGCACAGATTGAGACTTTGTTTCCATAGGTGGTCTACAAGTGACAACAGAGACAAAACAGGAAGTGCAATTTCCCCCCTCTTTCTATCATTCATTTTTTGTTGTAGTTATGGTTTTATTTTAATTTTTGTTATAATTTTTTTCTTCTTCATTGTTTGATCTTGCTTTTATTTGAATGTGAATATGGTTTCTAGCCTCTTTTTGATTGTGGTTCTGTTCTATTCTTCTTTTTATCTCTTTTTTCTCTCTTTTCCCACAGTCTTCTGACCAGCTTCCCAGAGTTATTATGATTTTACCTTCTTTTCTTTTTCTTCCACTTCTTTATTTTCTCTATAACCAATTTTAAATTTTAACCCCTGGGGGCAAAATTGACATATTAAGGACTTGTACATAGCATATAGTTTTCTGGTTTGTTTTAGATTTTGTTGCATAATAACAAATCTAGTTCATATGGCTAAAAGTTGTAAATTAATGATTAGTTCAGTTTGTCATTTTCTAGGCTTTGTTCAATGTTATTGGCACCACTGTAGTCAAAACTTATATATTTGTCCTAAATAGTTGTTCATGCTGGTATCCCATGACTGAAACTAACTAAGGGCCACACAAAATACTGTGGCACGGTGCTGAAGAACCAGTGATTGGGCCATAAAAGCAACAATTTCTCATTTCCAACTTATTAAAGTGGTAGGATCTTCCAACAGCCTGAAAGGCCAAAAACTAGCAACACTTTAAAGACACCTCAGGGACATAGTCATTAGCTAAGGGTCCTAAATACTAGCAATAATGCAACCCACCATACACAATTTACCAGCATCATCTCAGAAATGAAACTTAGAAAAGAAAATAAGAAGAGTCTTAAACAAGACGGAACTTGAGAAATCCAGTTCACCAAAGTCCAATGCAAGAGACATTGAGGTCAGACAATCCAAAGCCTCCCACCTGGACTCTCTGAAGTGGTAAAAACAAAGAAATTGAATGAGCCTTTGAAAAAATATCAATTCAGAAATAATTACTCATATAACTACAGAGATAGTATTCAAAATAAAGACCATGCTCAGTGATGCTAGAGCAGATACACAAAAAAGATGAGTTTAAGACAATTATGGAAGTCATGACTGCTCAGCACAGGAAAAAATGAAATGCATATGGCAGATTCAAGCAGATATCCAGGAGAATAAAAATTCCATTGAAAGTATTCACAGCAGATTAATCAAATGTGGACAAGATCTCAGATATAGAAGACAGGCTTACAGTTAGTGATCAAGAAAAAAAAATTCTCAAAAATAGAATGGGACCATGAGAAATCAATCCAGTAGCTGCTAGATGAGACAAAAAGAATATTGTAAGATTTATTGGACTAAATGAAAAAGGAGATACCACGAATGATTTATATATTTAAAAATGTATTCATGGATATCATTGCAGAAAACTTCCCTGAGAGAGAACAAGAATTTGTCATACCGATAAATGAGTCATGTAGAAGTCCAATTATTGTTGATCAAAAAAAATCTACAGCCAGGCATAGCATAGCCAAGATTCCAGAAATTCAGAAGAAGAATAAAGTCTAAAAATCTGCTAGGGAAAATAACCTAAAAATGAAAGCCCATCAGAATCACAGCTAACTTCTCAGCACAAACTCTCAAGGCAAGAAGAGCTTGGAGTGAAGTATTTCAGGTTCGAAAGGAAAGAAACTTTCAACTCAGATTGATATACCCTGCAAAACTACTTTTCAAAACTGATGCAGAAATAATATACTTCTATGAAAAAGAACACCTGGGGTAATTGATAACCATCAAGCCAGCACTCCAAAATGTTATAAACAACATTTTAGAAGGTGATAACAAGGGCTACAACTCCATGAACTCCAACAGAAGGAATGCACTAGGCAAGGCAAACAAGAAGAGAGGAAAAAAGAGGGGGAGCCAACAACAGAAAACTAACATGACAAAGATAATTGACTACAAATAAATTATAACTATTATAACTATCAATGTTAATGGTATCAATTCATCAATATAAAGACACAGACTGGCAGAATGTATCAAGAAGCAGGATCCATTCAACACTATGCTGAATGCAAGAAATATATTTAATTCAAGAAGAAATTCATAGACTGAAAGTCAAAGGATAGAAAATAATACACCATGTGAAAGGAATACAGAAAAAGCAAGGATAGGCATTCTATTTGAGAAAAAGAGAATTTCAAGCCAAGATTGATTATGAGAGATAAATAAAGTCACTAAATCTTTGTTAAGTGAACAATTCAAGTGGAAGAGATAAAAGTCATAAATATATCTGCAACAAATACTAGTGCACCCAACTATATAAAGCAAATACAAATGGGCCTGAAAAGTAAAACAAATCCTAATACAACTGTATTGAGGAATCTCAATACCTCATTGTCACAAAAAGACAGATCAACTAGACAAAAAATCAACAATGGGATATTGGAACTGAAACTTTTGAACACATGGCCTTAGTAGATGTCTACAGAGTGTTCCACCCCACAACATCAGAATATACATTATTCTCAGCTGCAAATGGGGAGTTTTCTAAAACAGACCATATATTAGTACATAGAATGTACTTGAGTAAATGCAAAAGAATTAAAATTAGACCATAGTGCAGTGAAATTGAAAATTCATGGATAAAGAAACCACTAAAATTTCATAAACACATGGAAATTAATAGTCACCCTCCTGAATAAACAATGGGTCATAGATAACATTAAAGATGAAATTAGACAGGTTTTACAGTTGAATGATAATGACAATACTACATACCAGAACTTTTGGGAAACAATGAAAAGAGTCCTAAGAGGGAAATTTATAGTAGCAAATACCCATATCAAGAAAGCAGAGCAGGTGAATATAAACAACTTAATGGTGAGCCTCAAATTTCTAGAAAAACAAGAGCAGGGTAATCCAAAGGATCTTATAAGGAAAGCAAGTATAAAGATCAGAGGATAAATTAATGCATTAGACACTAAAAATAATACAAAGAATCAATAAATCACAGATTAAATGAAATTCACAAACCTTATTCAACCTTATCCAAAAAACAAAAACAAGGAAAAAAAGACTCGAATTCATGCAATTAGGAATGAAAAGGGGGAAATCAAAATGTACCCTGCAGAAATCCAGAAAATTATTTATACCTATGTTGAAAAATTTCATTCTAACATGATGGAAAATGCAGAAGAAATGGACAGATTCCTAGATACAGATGAATTACCAAAGCTGAATCAAGAAGATATAAAAATCCTAAATAAATTAATATCAATAAACTAAGTCAAAGATATAGTTAAAATATTGAATAGGAGTGGTGATAATGGACATCCTTGTGTTGCTCCTGATTTTAGGGTAAAGGCTTTCAGTTTTTGGTCACTTAATATGATGCTGGTTGTTGGTTTGTCATAGATGGCTTTTATCATATATAGGTAAAGACCATCTATTCCAATTTTCTATAAGGTTCTTATCAGAAATGAGTGTTGGGCCTTATCAAAAGCTTTTTCTGCATCGATAGAAATGATCATGTGATTCTTATTTTTGACTATCGATATGATGGATTACATTTATTGATTTATGTATCTTGAACCATCCCTGCATTCCTGTGATGAATCCCACTTGGTCATGGTGCATAATCTTCCTGGTGATTTGGTGTATTCTGATTGGCAATATTTTATTGAGAATTTTTGCTTTTATGTTTATTAGGGAGATTGGCCTGTCATTCTCTTTTTTGGTTGTGTCTTTTCAGGTTTTCATATTACAGTAATATTTTATTCCAGGAACCAGTTAGAAAAAGTTGCTTTCCTCTCAATTTCATTGAAGAGTTTGAGGAGTGGTGGCATTTAATCTTCTTTGGATTTCTTATAGAATTCCTCAGTAAATCCATCTGGATCTGGGCTTTTCTTTGTTGGTAAGGATTTGATTACATTTTCAATTTTGTTAATTGAAATTGGGTTATTCGCAGTTTGAAATCTTCTTTACCCATCTTTGGTAATTCATATGTGTCTAGGTATTTGTCCATTTCCTTCACATTATGAAGCCTATGAGAGTAGAGGTTTTTGACATAGTTGTTGATGATCTTCTGTATTTCCACAGCGTCTGTAGTGATTTCACCCTTTTCCCTCCTTATTACATGAATTTGGGTTTTTTATTTCCTTTTTTAAATAAGGTTGGCTAGGTGCTTATCAATTTTGTTTCTTCTTTCAAAGAACCAACTCTTTGATTCATTGATTCTTTGTGTTGTTTTCTTAGTCTCTATTGCATTGATTTCTACTGTGATCTTTATAATTTCCTCCCTTCTTTTGGCTTTGGTCTTGACTTGCTCTTCTTTTTCCAGATTTTGGAGGTATGGCATCAGATTGTTTATTTGTGTTCATTCTGTTTTCCTGATGTGGGAATCATTACAATAAATTTTCCTCAAAAGACTGCTTTCATTGCATACTACAGGTTCTGGTGAGATGTGCATTTTTGTTTTCTTGTAGATATTGTTTAATTTCTTCTTTAATTTCCTCTGTGACTCAGTGCTTGCTCAGGAGTGTATTATTCAATTTCCATGTGTTTGTAAGGTTCTTGCAGTTTCTTTTCTCATTAATATCTAGTTTCATTGTGCTATGATCTGATAACATGCATGGGATAATTTCAATTATTTTCCATTTACTTAAGCATGTTCTGTAGGCTAGTATATGCTCTGTTTTAGAGAATGTTCCCTATGCTGCTGAGAAGAATGTATATTCTGATGTTGTTGGGTGGAACACTCTGTATACATCTACCAAGAACATTTATACATAGATGTGATTCAGTTATGTTATTTGTTTGCTGATTTTCTGTCCAGTTCATCTGTCCTTTTATGTCAATGTCATGTTAAGATCTCCTGTTATAATTTTGTTAATGCTTATTTGATTTTTCATTTCTGGTGATAGTTGTTTTGTATAGCTGGGTGCTCCTGAATTTGTTACATACATATTTAAGATTGTTATCTCATACCCTTGAAATTTTCCTCTAACTAGTTTATAGTGACCTTCTTTATCTCTTCAGATCATTCTTGGATTGAGGTTCACACTGTCTGGAAACAGAATAACTACCCTTGCTTTTTTGGGAGGTGATCCTGTTGCATGGAGCTTTGTTTTCCATCCTTTGGCTTTCAGCCTATGAGTTTCCTTTTGGGTTAGATGTGTTTCCTGTATACAGCATATAGTTGGATGCTGTTTCTTGATCCATTGTGCCAGTCTGTTTCTTTTAATTGGTGAATTGAGACCATTTACATTCATTGTTGTAACTGATATATATTGGTTCACTTTTGATCTGTTATCTTTCTGCCATTGCTTCTTTACCTTTCCTCTCTGTTTAATTGTTTGCCTTGTTTAGTGTTTTTTTTCCGATATCTGTCTAGAATGTCTTTCAGTATTCTTTGCAGGTTTGATTTGATGGTCATGAAGTTCTTCAGCTGTTCTTTTTCATGGAAGTATCTTACTTCTCTATCCATTTTGAAGGACAGTTTTTCAGGGTATGTCAGTCTGGGTTGGAAGTCATTTTCCTTTAGGATTCAAAATACTACACTCCATGCCCTTCTTGACTGCATTGTTTGTGTTGTGAAGTCTGCTATGATTCTGATAGGTTTTCCTTTATAGGTGATCTATCTTTTCTCTCTAGCAGCTTTTATTATTCTGTTCTTATGTTGGATTTCTGGGATGTTGATTATTATATGTCTAGGTGTAGTTTTACTTTGATTATTTGGAGATCTAGATGCTTCACTGATCTGTATGTCAGTTTCCATTCTCATGTTTGGGAAATTTTCAGCTATTACTTCCCTAAATAACCTCTTGATATTGTTTGTGCTGTCACCTTGTTTTTTGCTTATACCTATCAATCTTATGTTGTTTTTCTTTGCATCATCCTGCAGGTGTTAAATTGTTATTTTGTGATTTTTTGTTATTTTTAAAAGATCTTTCCTTTCCTGTTCACTAGCTGCAATCTTGTCTTCAAGGTTTGAAATTCTATCTTCACTTTCGTTGAGTTGATTTTGCCACATTTGATGGAATATTTATTTCCTGGATATCTCTTTGAATCTGCTTCATGCATTTTGTTTTCTTCTTATATTTTCATTCAAGGTTTCCATCTTTTTGCATTGTTCCTCCAATTGTTAAACTATGTCTTCTTTAGATGGGTTCAACATTTCTTTCATTACATTTATCATTTCTTCTTTTGCCTGTGAGATTATTTCTGAGCTGAGTTCTTTGATAGCTTCCCAGAGTTGTTTCTTTACTACAGTTGTTATCATTTCAGGAATTTCAGGTCTATATCTTACATTTTTGTCTGTGTCCATGTCTCCTATGCTTGATTGGGTTGGGCTGGAAGTTTGAGATTGCATTTTGCTGTTTCATTTTGTCATTTTCTTATATTTCTGAATTTTGCGTGATGTTCCAAAGCTTCTTCCATGTGTTGGAATCACCTGGCCCACTTTTTTCTCCCAATGCAGACTGCAGGCAACTGCGACTATTGTAATCCCAAATATCAAGTTCAGTCTTCCAATTGTTGTAATCCTCTTTCTAGTTTTCCTCACAATCCAAAAAGTAATATTTGTAATCCCATTGAGATGTTAGTGGAATCTCAGCAAGCTAATTCCAATCTACCACCACCAATGCAACCCATGGCAGGAGTAAAGACCCCAAAACATATTCCAAGTTAAGGGCAGCCAAGGGGTCTTAAGTCTAATCACCATGAAGCATGTAGACAAAGGCCTTGATCCTAGGCCTCTCCCAGTATTTATTATCTTGTGAAGAAGGGTGATGGCTCAGGGATGAGTGACAGTGACGATGACGGGAATTGCGTGAGTAACTTGAGCTGGCTAACCAGGTAGAAGGATGCCATCTCTGTAAATTGCACAGATAAAAATATGCAGAAGGATCAATTCACATAATCTAATTAAGGTAGCAATGTAATTGCTTTGGGAGGCTGTCCCTTCTGTTTCTGATATGCAAACTCTTGTGTCCTGCAGAGTCATAGCCTCTTTATCTTGAGGCTCATACCGAATTGACATTCCCAGAGCTTTTGACTCTAACATCTTGCTGTGCTTATATCCTGTACCTATCCTGTACAGAGAACACTATGTGAGGAAACAGGACTGTCTGTTGGGTTTACAGATTACATACCAGCTCCTGAGCTGGCCTTATTTGCAATGCTTAGAGCCAGTTGAAGAGAAAACGAAATACCCTAGCCAGCTTCTTACATATTAGTATAAGAAAATCAGTCTCCAGAAAATCAAAGTCACAGTAATTGTTTTGCATTCAAGGGGAGTCACTGGAGTTGTCTCCTACAGATAGCTGCTTGGAGGTCTCTGGGCATGGCCCAGTTAGGCCTTTGGGGACCTCTTGTGTACCCACCAGTAATTTTGGATACTGGGCATGGTCTTACCACCTTGGAGGGATGTTACAAATGTTCCCCATGCACTGGAATTCAACTCACACATGTTAAGCTCCTGGGACTGAATTCAGGCCCCTGCTAGCCACTTGGAGATCACTGGGCATGGCCCAGTTAGGCCTGTGGGGACCTCCTGTGCATCCCCCAGTGATTTGGGATGTTAGGCATGATCTTACCACCTTGGAGCAGCATTGCAAAGCTTTCTTTAGCATTGGGATTCAACTCACATGGGTTTGTCTTCCGGGTCTGTATTCAGCCCCCTGCTAGACACTCATTGGACTTTTAAACATTCAGTCACATTCCCTTTATCTCTGCCCTTTCCAGACAGAATTGCCAGTGACACAAGTTATTTATTTAACCATAGTTACCTGCTTAAAACATTTCTATAAAGTACCATTTATAAAACTCAAAGCTTCTTATTTTGGCAAGAAAACTTAATTAAAGTTCCTGTTCCTTCCCAATGTTTCCCACCATAATTAAAATTAAGTACTTGATGAGGTTGAGAACATACTACCCCAAAATATGTCACCTTGCCATTTGAGAAAACAGCAGAAGTAAAATCTATTCACTCTGCCTTTCTCCCTTAAAGCAGGTCAGAAAGCCCTCACTTGAGATATACTATCTTGCATTATTCAGTGTTCTCCAGAACCAATAGGATATATGCAGTATATATAAAACTGGTTTATGTAATTATGGGCACCAATAAATCCCATATTCTGAGTGCAAGGTGAAAAACCAGGGAAACCAGTAATATGATTAATTTTGGAGATGGGGTTTGTGAAAAGTCATTGGATCTTGAAGGTGTTTACCAGCTAAATGGGCTCTTGAGAATTAGAGATTAACTTAGAGCTTATTTTAAGGAAACAGGTCACTAAAGGTGTAACCTGAAAGAATGCATCTTCTCCATATCCACTTCCTGTCTCTCTCCTCTCATTCCTCTCTCTTTCCCCCTCCACCCTTTTCCTCTTTTCATTCTCCTCCCCTTCTCATCTCCCTTCTCCCCCTCTTTACCCTTATGCCTGTACTCTCACTCTAACTCTCTCACTTTCTCTCATTTCTGGCTGACATGAGGTGGCTATCTTCCTCTGCCATGCCCACTCCTTCTGTGGTTCTCCCTTGCCACATAGCTAAAGCAATGGAACCAGATAACGATAGAACAAAGCCTTTGAAATCATAAGCCAAACTAAAGCATTTCTCCTTTAAATTCATTTTATCAGGCACTTTGTCACAGTGAGGGAAAGTCAACGGACATGACCAAAGTAACCAGTGGTGTAACTTGATCCTAGGCTAATGTCCTGATAAACTGTTGGGCAGCATTTATAAGACCCCAAATCCAAAGACCCAGAAACATGGACCTCTGATGTTTGAGGACAAAAGATAATGAGGTCCTAGCTCTAGAAGACAGAATCTTCACCTTTCTCTGCCTGTTTGTTCTATCTTGGCTATCAGTGGATTAGATGATATCCACCCACATTAAAGAAGGTGAATCATTTTTTTACTAAGTCTTAAGATTCAAATATAACCTCTGTCAGAAACACCCTCACAGGTGTACCAAGAAATAATCTTTTATCAACTATTTGTATATTCCTTAACCCAGACAAGTTGACACCTAAAATGAACCACCATACCTCGCTACACCTGGAGGAAAGAAATACCCTTATCACAAAACCACAGAAAAATGAAATAGAATCTAATCAAATAGGTCTTGCTCAGTTTCCTACACCTTATAAACACTGCAGCATACCTTTTAATCCTCCAAGTCTACTTTGACAGCATTTGTTTCTCAAACTTAGGGTAAAAATGTACAAGCTCAACCATTTTTTCAGTTCTTTATTTCCTCATGAAGGCTCCTGTATCATATAAAACTTTTACCAAACAAATTTGCTTTTCTCATGTTAATGTGTTTTTTGTTATGGGGGCTTCAGCCATGAACCAAGGATGGCTAGGGAATAAGGTATTTTTTTCATTCCCTGCACTCCTATAGTTCACTTAGCATCATCCAGCAATTTTCTCTTTACAGTTATCTGCTGAAATTCCACACATTGTATATTATTTAAAGCGATAATAGGTTCCACTTGCTGGAGTGGATTTTAAAATCTAACTGAGAAAACAATAGTGATGTTTTAAATAATTACCAAGCAACATAAGATTAAACTCATGGGTAGATCTATTTTCGAGTCATTGGTGCCTTGTTAGTTGAACCCTGTGTTTCTGCACAATAAGTTTCAAAGACTTGTTATCTGTTATATTAAAAAAAGTCTACCATGTTGGTGGCATGGTGACACATACTTGAAATTCCAACTACTCCAGAGGGTTAGGAAGGAAGGTACCAAGTTCATGTCTTGCCTTAGTGAAACCTTGCCTCAATGTCAAAAACAAAAGGAACTGAAGATGTAGCTCAATGGTAGAACACCCCTGAGATCAACCCCAAGCACAACAGAAAAAAAAATCAACATCATGTATGCTCTCTTTTTTTCATAACTAGCTACAAATCTATTCTTTGGAAATATATCTCTTTATCTTTATGGGCTTTTCCTTATTACAAGGAAGTCATACTGTTGTTAAAACCCTGATAACTGATTATTTTAAAATTAAGAATTGTGTTCTTCAGAAGCTAACATTAAGATAGTATAAAAGCTAAGTGCACTGCTACATGACTATAATCTCAGCATTTAGTGAGAACAAAGGAGGGGCATTGTAAGTCTGAGTCTTGCCTGAGCAGTTTAACAGGATCCTGTTTGAGAAAAAAAAGGTATATAAAGGCAAGTTACAGTGTGGTACATACAAGATATTCAGATATTCATAAAATATATAACTGACAAAGAGATTTTATCCAAAATACACAAATCACTGCCATAACTCAATAAGAAAAAGTCAAAGTGAATCAAATGAGTCAAAAATAAACCAAGATTTAATGCCATAAATATAAGATTAATAATATCAACAAGAAATAGGGAAAGCTGATTTAGAAGAGAGGTGAGGGAGGTGGGAAAGAAAGAGGAGATATTAAAAATAATCAAGCTATGTTATGTAACCACTCCCCAAGATAATTGTAAGCTGTATGCACTGCAAACATGTACTAATAAAAAAGTAAATTACCATTTAATGAAACAGGAAATTCAAATAATCAATAAACATGAAAAGATATTCAATACAAATTAGATCTACAATGTACCATTTTGCTTAAAATTTAGCCCACCAGAACACTTAAAGCCTGCTAAAGGTTGTCAGCTGTCAATGTGAGTGAGAACATGGAATAAAAATTACCTTTTAGGCATTGCTTTTGGAACTGTGAAGCTGAACTGCCACTTTGGAATCCTGTTTACTCATACTTGTTAAAGATGGATATATATAAGCCAATGACACAATGATTTATTCTTCAGAAAAAAAATTCATTGGAAATTATATATAATATATATTATATAATATATATTATATATTATACATTATATAAAGATATTATATAAAGATATATTATAATATATAATATATATAATATATGTAAATTATATATAAATGTATATATTAATAAATATACATAATTATATATTTATATATAATATATAATATATATCATAATATTTATAATATATATAATATATATCTTATATATATTATATATTATATATTATATATAATATATAAATATATATTTATATTTATATTTATATATTAATAATATATATTGTATATAATGTATAAATATATATATTTATATATTAATAATAT
>PVJX010045958.1:0-12507 GCA_004027295.1 Dolichotis patagonum | reverse complement strand
GAGCTCCATCGGCACAACAAGCATGGCCCACCAAACTCTTGGTTCAGTGGGATTTTCAGTTCCAAGATTCAGTGAGCCAGAAGTCAGAGGTGATAACATTACATCTAATTTTGCATATGCGGTATCGTAACTTTTAGGAACGCAGAACGCTATGGATAGTCTTTTTATCCAGCATGTCACTACTATTTTAATTAACATCTATCTATTACTAAAAGTGCTTAAAGTTTCTGGCATGTACTTGGTCCCCCAGATGGCATTTTCCCATAAAAAATATAAGGTCTTGCTATGACTTGGATCTAAAAATGCCTCCCCAAACCCCATGTGTGCAGAGTCGGGGCTTTGGAAGGCGAGGAGCACACGGCAGTATTCGGGCTGAGCGTGCTCTGTGGAGCTGGGGCAGGAAGAGGCCGTCACCTGGAAGGACGACTTTTCACCCCCAGGCCTCCTCTTCCCTAACTAAAGGGCGCACCTTTCTATCTAAGCAACTGAGTCTCAGCCAACAACTTGGGGTGAGAAAAACTATGCTAAATTTAAGAAATATTGTTATAAAATTTGACAATACCTTTAGGAGAATAAAAGGCTAATTGCAGGTTATATAGAATAGTCACCCACCCGGAATGACACATTCCACAGCCTTCTAGATCACAAGTTCCCAGATTCTGGTGGCTAGTTTTATAACTACCATTTTACAGCGTGTGAAATTGTGGAAGTCACATCCCACTGGTGTCAGACGTTGCTTCGGGCACTTTCGGGGGTGCTCACGGAAGCCTGATGAGCTAGGGCTTGAGACCCCAGACACACGGGAGCTGAAGGGAAACCAGGGTGAGTTAGAGCTGCGCCTCCTGGCTGATGGCTCCGGAATGTCTCCTGGGACAGTGTCAGAGGCCGACCGAGAAGCTGTTGTTGCACAGCAAATCAATTCTTTTGTGGTTCTTTCGAGATCACTTCCCTGAGGAATGGGGCTGCTCCAGAAAGTGCGCAGCCCTCCCAGTGTCCCCAGGGTGCTGCCACGGCCTGAGATCTGCTCAGTCCCTCTGGGATCGCAACTCGCCTGAATCCAGAGCCAGTCATCTTGTGCGACAGAAAGAAACCTGCTGCAAGAACAGGGAGAAGAGGAGAAAGAGAGACACTTCCCGGCTGTGGATCTCACAACCGCGCCTCTGGAAGACTAGAATGACCAGAGGCGATTGCGGCCACCACTCGCTTCCTGGTCCTCTCCTGGAGCAGCTGAGGCCAGCACCTTCCGTGGGGTGCGAGGGACTCGCACTCAAGGGCCTGGACCTCCTGCGCTGCCGTCATCAGGTGACGGCTCAAGGTCTCTTCCTCCAAGGTGCATCTGTGGGTTTCCAGCCGCCTACACGGGAATCTAGATTTCACAGTCAAGGTCCCTGCCTTGGTTCATGACTCAGGATAAACAAAAGCAAGGGAAGGGGGCCTGGGGGGCGAGACAGGCGCAGAAGGGCTGTGTTCAGAGATCGCACTGCCTGATGAAGACCAATGGCCAGCCCCGCCATCCGGGTGCCCAGGGAGTTCGTCACCTCTGGTGAGGAGACAGACAGCACCAGTGTTTATGTGGGGAAAGTGACACAGCTGGTGTGTTCTCTGTTTCCTTTTCCTCCACAGAATCCCCCACACCACAATTCAGGGAAGCCACAGTGTTAAAGGCAAGCGGTCCACCCGGGCCCTCCGGCACTTCCCTCTTTGAAATGGCCTTTGACTTTACCCGTGCCCTAGGAACAGAAGAGCTGATTTCCTGCCAGAATCGCAGTGAGGACGATACAATTTCACAGCAAACTGCGCGCCTCAGCTGCTGTGCTGAATACACCGGAAAGACGCAGAATAATACCTGCTTTTAAAGTGGAGCAGAATCCACCCAGAATGCAACCAAGTGTTAGGCATAGATTTTCAGTCCTGAAAGTCTTCTTGGCTTTTTTAATAAAGATGGAAATTTTTATTATCCTTTTGTCATTCTCGCCTGCTTAAATGTTGTGATCGCCACATTGACTCAAAATCCAGTCAGAGTGATTTAATTCACTTTAACTGACTTGAGTGCTATGTGCAGATGTCTCCATCAGAATATTAAGGAAAGAAAACCTAGGGTTAGAAGCTGAGTCGGGACAGAGTGGAGATCCAAAAGGAAGCTACAAAGAGCACCAGAGGGCGGCGAGAAGGCAGAGCAGGGAGAGAGAGTGTGGTGGGAGCCCAGAGAGGCTGCGGGGTCCGCGCAAAGTAGAGACACACAGGTCAGATCCTTTGTGCTTCAGCCCCAGAGCTCTGGTGCTCAGAGATGGGGCTCTAAAAGGAGACTGAGGGCTCCCAGGGCCTCCGGGGCTGCAGCTGACTCACTGGAGGCGATGAATTCACTGATGAGTGGGGAGCTAAGTGTGCTCAGTGGAGGTGGGACCTGGCCGGAAGAGACAGTCACTGGGCCCTGGGCCCGGATGGCCTTTCTTGCTCCCAGCTCCCCTTCTCCTTGCTTCCTGTTGCCTTGCTGTGGTGGCTGAACTCTGGATGCTGCCCCAAAGCCTCGTGCTCTGATAGGTGGGACTCTGGCGAGGTGACCGAATCATGGGGCTTATGTCTGGCCTGCTGTGAGGTGCTGGGTCTGGTCGGGAGAGGCCTCTGGGGTCATCAGCTCCTGTCCCAGCTCCACCCTTTGCTCTGCTTCCGGTCTGCCATGGTGCAAGCCATTTTCTTCCACCAGATCCTTCTACCCTGCTGTCCTGCCTTGTAGCTGTCCAGCTACGGACTGAAACAGCCAGAATATACCTCTCCTCCTTCAAGGGTCAGATGTTAGTATTTTGTGCCAGTGTCAAGAAACAGACTGTGACACATAGGCTGAACAGCTGTCCTCCCGGCTCTTCCGCCCTGCAGTTTCTGCCTTGAAACCAGCAGACCATTGAGCTGAAACTGCGAGTCACAATAAGCCTCCCCTTTTCGTGGGGGTCATGGGTATTTGTCACAACTGGAAGATGACTCGGACGCCAGCCTCGCTCTCTGAAGGGATGAAGGATTTGAGGCAGGGCATTAATCTGAGTACAGGGCTTCTCCGAGGCGGGTGCTCGTGAGCTGCATAGACAGCGCATCCATGCAGCAAGCTCTGGAGGCAAGGGCTGAGGAGGGGAAGCACAGACTCCGCGCCCCAAAACATCTGTGCACCGAAAGACAGTCAGCACGGAGAGGGATTCTCCAGGAGGAGAAACGTGCAAAACGTTATATGGTAAGCATTATTACCCAAAATATATGAAGAATTCCTACAACTCAGTATAAAATCAATGGCTAAAAAGTAGGCGAAGGATTTGAATAGACAGTTTTGCAAAGATGGCCAAATATGTAAGATGTCCACCATCACTAATAATCATAGAAATGCAAATAAAAGCCACAATGAGGTACCACCTGCCACCCACTGGCAAGGAAAATGAAACAGAAAATAACAAGCATTGGTGACATTGTAGAGAGAGGGGAAGGCTATGTGCTGTCTGTGAGAACATAACATGGTGTGCCAGCGGTGGAGAACAGTGTGTGGCAGTTCTTCAAAATGTTAAAAATAGGATTATCATTCTCCATATCTATTCTATGGGGTGATCAAAATAAATGGTGAATGTTTAACTTTTTGAAAGTTAGTAGACATTTAGGACAAAAGACCGTTGCCACTTATCCCTGAAACACTCCCCGTGTTTGCATGCACTTATCCCACCATTCTTGCCCTTTCTGATGCGGTTCTGGAAACACTGTTCTGTGCATGTCTTCAGGAGACGTGATCAGAAGTATGGTGGGTGAGCTGTCACGTGCCATCTCACAGACAGCAGGCTCAGGGAAACACCAGGGTGCGTCCTCCCCCACTGCGTGCACCAGCGCTGGCACCTCACTGTGGGCGGGCTGTGTAAGGGTTAATCTGCTGACCACAGGGTTCTCTGGATGTACTGGAAAAGCTCATATTCACGGAGCAGTGAACTGCCAAATGTAGAGAAAAGGTAGTTCTCTTAACTGACAAGATTTACTGCCTAAAGCGTGTCTGTGTTCTTACTTCTCAAGGTCCTCCTCTGCTTCCCATCTTTGCCTAAGCTACTCTTTTCATGTCCCTCCATGCCCTTGAATTTGTCTGGGATACAAAGAACATGGGCAATCCAGAGAAGTCTTTGTCTTAGCTCCAAGAGAGCTCTGCTCACCCTTGACTCCCAAGACCATCATACCTGTTGCTTTTATTTAAGCTGACACTTGCTTTTGGAGGCTGGGGCCTGACCAAGCTCCTGCTACTAGCTCTTCCTCAAAGTCAAAATTACCATAAAAGGGAAGTGTTTTTGAGTCATTGAGGGCATTCAGCCAGCCAGGACAGCACAATTAAAGACACGCATGAAGGACTCCAGAGCTGCTGCAGAAAGTGGGAAGACAATAGAATGAAACTATTTGAAGCATGGGGAGCATTCTGAGAGAGATTCACGGCTGTGTGTCTTTTAATGTAATATATTTTTCTTTAAAAAGTTAACTATTCACCACACTTCTGGTCATGTCACATACATTTGAAAGAATTGAAACCTAGTTTCAAAAAGTTTTGAATGTCCTTGTCCAGAGCAGAATTATTCACAACAGGTGAGAAGAAAAAGCAACCTACGTGACTGCCAGTGGACAGATGAATAAGATGTGCGTACACAAGCCTGCACACACGCACTCACGCGTGCTATGACAGCGTTCGGTGCTAAGAAGGACAGCAGGTCTGAGTGCGTTCCAGTGTGGTTAGCGCTGAGCACGCTGCTTGGTGCAGCGAGCCAGCCCCGGGGCACAGCACACGGAGAGGCAGCAGGCATCAGACCCGCAATGGCGGGCGGGTGGGCGCCAGGATGTGGAGAGCTGGAAGCAGGAGGCAGTGCCTGGGGCAGTTCTATTTTACAAGACCGGGGTCCAGGAGCCAGGCTGCTCAGTAGCGAGGACATGCGCCACTGCCCCCTTTAACATGCTCCCAGGGTAACGTTTATGTCACCTCTGTTTCGCCACAATTAAAACATTTAAAAATACTTGAGCAGTGACCCAGTGAGAGCACAGCCTGTTTTCTCCTGCTTTCCAAAGGGTGCCCTGACCGGCAAACTGGCTCAGTGCAGCGGTTCACTGCCTGGCCAGGCCACCCGGTGTGGGGACCGAGGGCTGCTCCTTCCAGGGGCCCGGGGCTAGCTGACCCTGAGTGTTGGTCCCTGCCCTGAGCACCTCATTCCCTGGAAGCTCAGGGAGCTCCTGAGTCAAAAGGGTGCCCCGGCACTGGGCCCAGTCCAGCATGCCTGGCATCTCCCCTTCTCCTCTGTAACCTCACCAACAAAGCAGGGTCAGTCTTCTGCTTACGACAGAAGATGGGACACAAAGGTGTAAGGTTCTCACAGGGTCAATGGTCAGAAGGAACTGAGGACTGAGGTCTGTCCCTTGAGCTCACACGTCGTGTGGGACAGAGTCCAGCTGCTGGGCAGGAGGACAGTGGAAAGAGCAGCACAGCCACACAGTCCCGCCAGGCCCACAGTGTGCTGCTGGAAGAGTTCGTCTCCCCCTGAGCTGAACAATAACGGGCTCAGAGAAGTCCCAGATGCCCTCGTCCTCCTGTCCCCCGGAAGGCACCAACAGACAGAAACTGAATAGCAAAGCCCATCGGTGACACAGAGAAGGAGCGGGTACACTCACCATGGAAATTCATGCTGGCAACATTAAGATTAATGTTTTCTCTTGTTACCTACTAAAAACAGAAGCAGGACATTCCTTACAGGACAAAGTTCATTACAGGCAAAACTACTTGAAGTTGGGAAGTGTGTTTCGTGTGTCCTTACCATGCCAGGTTCCTTTGCTAAGCATCTCTCCACCAGCCACACAGGGAGAGGAAGTGGCACAAATACAGCCTCACTCCTGTTAGGCACAAAACACCTGCCATAACTGCTGAGGACACTCAGCTTTCACTTGTTCAAGGCCGGTGCAGACCATGAACACTCAAACATGGACCCTCAGGTTTAAGAGCCCTAGCTTGAGCCTGCCAAGTGCCCCATGTTTTCTGGTGAGGAATGCATCCTAGATTCAATATCTACTCGCAATCATAACTGTTTCTCACTATTTTACTGACTTTGAGACAACCCAGTGGTTTCTGCCTTCTGTGCACCCAGACAGAGCTCACTTAGCAGGTTGGCTCCTAAAGTCCAAGCTCCACACAGGAGGCTCCTGTCCAATCCCACAGACCCGGGTGGGCTCAGTCCCCGGAATCCCAGCCAGCACTCACCGCAGCCTTACCTGGCCCTGGGGGTGTAGCTTGTTTCCTGCAGCGTTGTTCCAATCTTGGCATCATCTGCCTCCGTGAGCTGGAGTACCCTGGGGTCTCAGAACAAGCACAGCCTTGTTCCCCATTCCCTCCGTGGTGCTTGAGTCACCTCTGCCAGAAAGCCCACTCCTGGGCATCTCCTCGTGGTAGGCAGCCACCTCCCAGCTCCCACACCAAGGCCTTCCCTCCGCCTCCTCTTCCTGGGAGAACTGGGGCTGGGAGACTTCCTATTTCCCTGTTATCAACCTAGTACTTGCATACCAGCCAAATTTGGAGTACAAAAAGTAAAAAAAGACAAAGGACAAAGAAAGAAGATAGAAGAGTAGAAGGAAGACATGCAGAAGGGGAAGGAGATGGAAAAGGAGAAGGAACAGGAAACCACACTTTCCCCCTTGCCTGTTAGATTAACACGAGAATGGGTCCGGGTGGCATCGACCTGCAGCCCTGACCCATGCACCTACCCACAGGGCCGCAGGGCTGCGTCTGCTCCCACCGGGCTGCGTCACTCCCGCTCTCTGGCCCTTCTCTCGCCTGTGCACCTGGGTTTTGTCAGTCACATGGGTCAAGCTCCCCGGCGGCGATGGGAAGCCGCGCAGCCTGGAGCTGCGGGGCATGAGTCCCGCTCTGCGCAGAGTGGCTCGGTGACCTCCGCTCCGCCACCTGGCTCTCCAGCCTCTGCCTCCTCCTCAGCCCAGTGAGAGCCACCAAGGACAGGATGTGTCCTCCAGATGCAGTGGACCCTGCCGATGAGTCCGACAGAGTGCTGGTGACGTGCAGCCCCTGAGCAGGGACTCTGCCTGTCCCGCCTGGGGCGTGGGAGCCAGAGTCCAGTCCTGCTGCGACAGGCCGCATGCTCCTCACCAGCCGTCACCAGTCAATCCACAGCATGTCTGCTTCCATTTTGTCGTCACTTGGGGGATTTTGACAAAGACATGTTGAATAAATTAACAGAAGGAATCCCTTGTAACTAACACAGAGCTAAGGAAACACAGCAGTGCCTTGGTTCACGAATGCTTTTGCTTGCAAGCAATTTGGTTCACAAACAGAAGAGTTTGGCAAAATTTTGTTTCTGTCTGAAAACTCTGCATTTGTTGACAAACATGACTGACTCCATCTTTCCCACCCAAAACACATGTGCCCATCTTTTCCAAAATAGTAGAACAGATTAACTTTGTGAACGAAGGCACCACTAGTGAGCTGCAAATGAAAAAGAGGCTCGCAGAGCACCTGCCCTGCACCAGTCTACGCACCAGTGGACAGCTGCGCTCAGCACTGCCCCGCTCCCCCTGCCGCGCCTTCCCTGTGACTTGGACATTCAGATGGGGCCTCTTAAGGGGCAAATGCCCCTCTTCAGGGTGGGGGAAGGATATATATATATATAATTGTGCTACTATTTCTAATGGTTCACTGAAAGGAACAGTTAGTGCTTGTATTGTTTGATAATTTTTTGCTTGTTTTGAAATTCTATGTCATGTTTATTTCTTTTATTCTTTTTAAAATTAAAAAATACAAAATAAAAATGAAGAAAAGTAAATGGAGCCTTGGGAACTGTGGGGTTCCTTCAGACAGAACAATATGTGCCTTGCGGGAAACTCAGAACAGCGCAGAAAGAAATGAGCAGAGAGAATATTTGAGGAATGATGCCCCAGAGATGCTAAAATTGAGGGACTGTGTGAGTCCATGTATCTATTAAGCTCAGTGAATTCCAAGCAGAGTAAACTCGGTCAGAAGCCAAAACCAGAGAGACAATCTGGAGAAGAGAGAAAAGTGACATCTCAAGCACAAGCCATTGGCCGAATTTTCTTCCAAAATGGTGGTGGCCGTGAGACATGTGGAATCATCTATTTAAAAATCTGAAGGAAAAATTATACATGAAAAGGAGAAAAGGTGTGAAACTTGAGAGGGGGAAAGTAAAGCTGTCTGTACACAGGCAACATGATCCCTATGCGTGGAATAGCAAATGAATTTTCCGAACAGCGGTAGAGCTGTGCACGAGTGTGGTGGTTGCAAAACGTGATCAATACACAAAAATCCTCTGTCTTTATACAGCATCATTCAACCTCATTGTCAGTTGAATCCAACAGGACAAAATATCTAAAGATATTTCTTTAGATATTTATTATTTATTTATTTATTATTTATTTATTAGATATTTATTTAACTGAAATAGTAAATAAAATTGTTCAATGAAAACACAAATTATTGCTGAAAGAAATCAGAAAAGCCCTAAATAAGTGGAAAGAACAGCGTTGTTCATGGATTGAAAGATTCGACGTTGTTAAAATGTCAACACTGCCCAAAAGTGATCTGAAGATTCACTCTCCCCATCAGAATTCCAACAGCTATTCCTGTAGAAACAGAAAGCTGACTCTGAAATTCATAAGTAATTAAAAATATCCTAAAATGAAAAAAATTGAAAGAGAAGAGAACAGTTGTGGTATCCACACCTAGAGCTCAACTGCACAAAGCCACAACACCATTAAACATGAAAAAGTAGGCGAAGAGTGTGTGCAGACATATGTCCCTAGAAGATACATACGAGCACCTAAGAACATGAATAATGCTCCATATCACGAGTTATTAGTGAAACAAATATCAAACCAACAATGGATATTCCTTCATGCCTACTAAGGTAGCTATGACTTTCTTCATTGTTTGATTGTTTAATCATTTTTATCACCAAATCTTGTACTCTGAGCAACTACTTTTAAGAAGACAATATGCAATACGGTGCCTAGTGTTAATTTCCGATTTTTTTTGGAATTCTGTATCATTTTCATCCTTTTATTTTATTCAAAATTAAAAAAGCAAATATGTGTTGATGAAATGTTGGAACCCAGGATGATGGGAAGATAAAATGGTATCATTGCTGTGCAAAACAGTTCAGTGATTTATCAAAAGATGGTAGTTCGTCCATTAAATATAGTATAAGGTTATCACATGACTCACAAATTCTAGTCCAGATGTACCCCCTAAAGGGTTCAAAAATCAGGGACTTGAACATCTATTTCCATAGCAGCATTATTCACAACAGCTAAAGGTTAGAACAACCAGAAGGGCACTGCTAGAGGAATGTGTGGTCCCTGCACAATAGAATACTTGGTAGCCAGAACAGGAGCCCAGTTCTAATGCTGCCACTGTATGGATTGAAATCTTCTCTAAGTGAAAAACACCCAACATGAAATAACAAATACTGCATGGCTCTACTTCTATGAAATACTCACCCGGGTAGCTCAGAGAGCTTACAGCTTCCTGGGAGCTGCGTGGAGAAGGAGTGGGGACTTACTGCCTCATGCTGCAATCTAGTCATGGAAACTTTCACAAATAGTTGTGAAGATGCACAAAATTTTGAATGTGATTAAGGCCACTGAATTGTACATTTAAGGAGCCTAACAAATTTTAGGTAATACATATCTCACAATAATAAAATATTACTAAGGGTTTGAAAATGAAAATACCACTTAGCTTGAAAATACCCCATTCTATGGTGAACTTAGAGAATAATCTAAAATTGTTTTCCTACATATATTTTTGAACTATAAGAATACCTCCAAGATCCAAGATGCCTAATCTGGTACATTATTCTACTTTGCATAGTAGAATAATTTGTCTCCTTTTGTGAAAGAATTATATTCCTGTACCCTGGAAGAACCCTGGAAGAGCCCAAGAATATAGAATTTAGAATTCAAGCTTAAATTGTAACTTGCCTAAGAGAGGCAGCATAATTCTTGTTTCTATCTTTCCTTTCCCAAAGAAAGGTAACCTGGATCTTCCCTGTTATGGTTTTGTGTTTGGATACCCCCCAAGCCTCATGCAATCATGGACACTGCTGAATCTAGCGTTTGTGATCGGTTCATTGTCTGGCACTGGGATTGGTGGTGTCAGTGCTGCATCTGCCCGGGGTGGAGCCTGCATACAGTGTAAGGCCAGGAAGAAGGCGTGTTTCCCTCTTTTGCTCTGTTTGCTCTTGCTGTTTGTGGCGGACATGAAGGGCTGCCCCACCAGGTCATCCTGCCTTGGAGCCAGCAGA
Source organism: Dolichotis patagonum (assembly GCA_004027295.1). Classification (NCBI taxonomy): domain Eukaryota; kingdom Metazoa; phylum Chordata; class Mammalia; order Rodentia; family Caviidae; genus Dolichotis; species Dolichotis patagonum. The sequence goes on along the minus strand of PVJX010045958.1, from coordinate 2,194 downwards.
GTGTGGACTGAAACTCCCAGAACTGTAAGAAATAAAGCTTCCCTTGCTTCACTTTGGGCATCAGGTGTTTGTCTCGACATCTGAGGCGATCTCCTCCACACTGTCGGTTCTCCATGTGCAGCTTCCCGTAGTAGGTGGACCTACTCCACCCACGCCCTGGAAAACCCTCCAGGGTTCTCACCTGGCCCTGGCTAGCTCCTGCCATGCCACGGTGTGGCCACCTGACCCACTGGCCGTGGCCACCTCCACTTGAGCTAAGAGGCTACAGGTGTTACTGCTGAGGGCTGAGGCTACAGAGTTGGGTGGGCCCAAGGTTGGAAGGCCCTGCGCTGACTCACACACCCTGTGGTGGGCAGTCTGCAGAAGGTGGCAGAGAGGAAACCCAGACCACCCCAGGGCATGGACAGCACTGCCTCAGGCCAGGGCGCTGGGCACCCCGGATTCCCACAGCTCTGCTTTGGAGTCGTGGCTTCTGCGAGACGCGTGTGCTTGAAGCCAGCTCACTTTTACACTTAAACTGGCTCCACTAAGTTTCTGCTCATACACCAAAAGGGCTTGAATAGAACATTCTGAAATAAGTACAAATACACTCTGGTTTAAGTTGCGAATTATGCATGGATTTTTAATGCTCCACAGATGGTTTATGTTTGTGAAGAGTAATGTCTTATTACCTGCCTCGATCACATGCAGGATAAATATTTTACCTCTTCAGTCGCCGTGGGTCTTTTGGTGAAATCTGATCAGAAACACCAAAAATATCAACACCCACATGTGCCAAGGTGCATCCAGCAAATGGTCACGTGGGTCCCTTACAAACTCCCCAAGAGACCAGAGATACAAACGCCCGATATGCTCTTCACCCTAGGGTGCACCAACCCTCCCTCCCAAAAGGACAGCCATGGACAGGTGGGAAACCCCTTCTGGGAGAGGCAGCCTGTGTCCCCGGGCTGCCCCATCTTAGTACTGCAGTGCTGCGACATCTGCCTGGCAGCTGGAAACTTCCAACTAGACAGTGAAGTCACCTACCTGTGCCCCTCCTGGGAACCTCACAGGTCTGCATAGTGGAGTGTCAGCACCATCACAAAAGCTCCCTGCCCCAGGAGCAGGGCCTGTGGCCTCCTGAGGGCTGCCAACCTGAAGGGCCACCGAGCCATGCTCGGACCTCCAAGACCTCAGCAAGATTTGTCACCACTGCCCGGGAGCAGGGAGTGTAACTCGGGAGAACGGAACCTGTAACTGCAGCGGCACTGTGTGTGAGAGTGGGCAAGGAAACACGCAGCGCTGTGCGGTTAGCTGCGGGTCCTGTCTGCTTTGAGGTGACCATCACGCGCTTCTACGCGCCAAGCGTGCCGCCACCCAACCTACACCACAGCGGGAGCCGGGTTTCATTTTCCCACACTTTGTAGCTCTGACTCTTCCAAAGCGAGGGCCGACATGTGGAGTCCTATTTGTGGGTCAGCAGACTCTGTGGTACCCTTCGTGGGGCACGGGCCAGTGCCAGGGGCTGTGCCCTGACTCCAAACCCCAGAACCCCCCGAGGCTGCCAGTGCTGACAGCAGGAAGAGATTGGCACTCCTGCATGTGCTTCCAATGTCACGGATGACCGTCCCCCACAACAGAGCAGACTCGGCCCAGGTCTTGGCTTCCAGGCAGCTCCACGCATTTCCCTGAGTCCAGCTATTTATCTTTGTTCCTCTGATATAATTACACTCAAGAAAGAAAAGATCCCAAGATTTTTGATGGAGAGGAAACTTTATTTTCTTTCCTAGGAGATAAAACATTCTCATCCTACTTCTGAGCTGGCCCTGATACAGAGGGTCTGGGTGGAGACTAAAGGGTCCTTGCTGAAGGGCTCAGGCTTCCAGAACAACGGGCAGTGCCTGGGTGGTGTCCTGGCACGTGTTGTGGCATCTCGGCCTCTGGACCTCCGTGGCCAAGGCTGCAGACGGAAACCATGCTGTGAGGACGGGGTGGTCCCTGCCCTGAGAAGATGATGCTTAGTCTCCTGCCATCAGTCTATGGGAAAGGCTGTCCACAGGGGCTTCTCTCTCCAGCCAAGGAGTGTCACAGGTCACGGGGGAGGACAGGACAGGAGAGAGAGGGGCTGTGGGAGGTTAAGTGCATAAACAAGGGTCTCACAGCACGCAGGCCCCCAGTGGACTGCAGGCTTCCCATCCGAGGGTCCTGTCTCCCC
>PVJX010045957.1:0-12510 GCA_004027295.1 Dolichotis patagonum | reverse complement strand
CAGCCAGGCAGGATTAGGCAAGGGCCAGCATAACCTGCTCCTGCTGGTGCTCCGTCACGAATGCATGGGGTCCACTAACCTGTGCTTTCTTTTAGTGTATGTTTGAAATTTTCTGCAATCAAAAGGTTTCAAAATATAATAAAGTGCTGCTGATTTTTAATAACTATCAGTCTCTCGGGATTGACGAGCAGAGGTGACTACGTCAGCCAACAGCGGGGCGCCCCGCCAGAAGCGTCAGAGGGAACCTGCCCCCACCGCCCCCTGCCCCAGCCTGCGCTCCAGCCCTCTTCACCTAGTCTGGGGTGGCTGGTTACCACACGGCGAGCAGCGGGCTTGTGGGGTGCGGCAGGAGGAGGGACGGCGGGGAAATGGGGTACGAAGTGGAAAGCCAGCCCAGCTGAAGCCCAAGCAAACGCCACTGTGCCCCAGCGCGCACCAAAGTCACCCGGGGCTACTCCACCCGCACAAATTTCTCTGGAACTCGGGCTGGCTCCGCCCCCGCCTTCACCCCAGGCCCCGATTGGCCGAGCCTCCCTAGGGGGGCGTGGCAAGGTAGTTGCAACGCGTGTCGTGGGCGGCTCTGGGACTGACCCGAGTCTCCAGCCGGTCACTGTGGCGGAGAGGGGGCTGCGGGCCTAGGCGAGGAGGTGAGCGCTTCGGACCGTGGCCGAGAGCGGGACACAGGATCCTGGGCAAGGTGAGCGTCCCGACCCGAGCACAGAGTCGGTATGGGGCTGCAGGCGCGTAACTGGCGGGACTCGGCCTCGGCGGAGGTGGCCTGGGGACACGGGCCCGCGCAACGCGCAGCTGGGCGTCTCAGACTGCCCCGGAGCAGTGGTGCGCGAGGGGCGCGCGGTGCACGCTTGCGGCTCTTAGCTGCGCGGGAAGCGGAGTAAGGGCAGGTCGTAGTCTCGAGGCCGTGGCAGGCCGCCCCCAGCACCACTACTCGATTGCGGGAGGTGTGAGCAGGTCACAATTGTGAGGCGCCCTGGGGCGCCTCAGCGATCACAGCATGCGGTGTTTAGTGAGGTCTCTGGCGGTCGTCAGGGTCTCACTCCAGGGACCTAGTCTGAGTGCTCTAGAATGTGAGGCTGGGACCAAGACGGGGTGGGTGTTGGGGGGAAGCATCGTGCAGAGCGCAGGATGTTTGTGCTTTGAGGGTCCTCGCTGGTCTCGCACTCTCTTTCCCCTGGAGCCTTGGTGTTTGTGACTTGTAGCAAGATACAAATGAAATTGGATCAGACTGTCTCCCATTTCAGAGGAAGTTGCTGAGTCTAGCTCCCCTAGGTGGCCTGGCCTCTCCTCTTTCTCTGTCCTGGATACCTGAAGTGAGGGGCTATGTTCCAGCCTGTCCTATTTGTGGGTGGGATAAGTGAAGTTTCCAGTCACCCTTGATCTTGTTTTCCACGGACTCTTGGAATTTGAATGAAGCTGTTATCTTATCACTAGAGAAACTCAGGGGGCAAAGGAAAAGGCCAGGCTTGTCCAGAGGTCATCCTTGGCTCGTAATTCCCTCTGGGGTCTGTATACACTGAGAGGGGCCTGACTTTGGCCTGCTTCCCTGTCCTTGTCCTCCCTTGGGGCTGCCAAGATGAGGTGACACAGCACAGCTGAGCAAAGGGACCTGTCCAGCCAGCCTACACCCCAAGTGAACAAAAGGACTTGGCCAGCCGGGCCCTGAGGGCTGGCCAGCCCAGCCAAGCTGATGGACTTGCCCAGGCCACCCTGTGTTTATGTGGTGGAGAGGAAGTTTGAGCATTTGGAATGAAGTCGTACTCCCTGGACCTGAAGATTTCTGATTCTGTGTGTTTGCTTGAAAGCAGCCTTCTACAGCTCAACTTGGTTTGGGAGCTGGATTTCCTGGTCACTAGCCTGGGACTTTGGGCAGTGACTTTAATATGGTCGATGGTACTTTCTCCAAGTGGACTGCCATGAGGATTAAGTGACTGATTGCTAGTCTTTTTTCCTGGAGGAGGGCCTTCCAGGAAGCATAGTTTTGTGCTGGATGAGGACAAAGCTGAGGGGCAACTTTTCTTGAAGGAGAGGGCATTTGGATTCTGCAACAGCACTCCTCCTGTTAGAGAAAGAATCAGATCTTCTTCCAGATGGCTCCTGCCAACCCCTGTGACCTGACCTTTCTGACCTTTGGCCTTCCTCTGCTAACTCATTTCACTTACCCTTCCTTGGCTGTTCCCAAAGGCCCACTCTTCCCCAGGGCTGCCCAGCTGGTTCCTTCCTGGTTGGGGTGATGAAACTTCCTCACAGGATGTCCCAGACACCACTCACCTGCAGCCCCTCCAGGCATGGTAGCCTTTTCCTTCCACTGGCAGGCTGACAGAAAACACCTGGTTACTTCTTCCAGCCTGTCTCCCCCTGTAGAAAGAAGTAGGTTACTAAACGGCCTGGTGTCTTGCTCCGGTTGTGACCCAGTGCCTGGCTGAATGCTGGGCCTGAGGGAATGAAGGTGAACTCTAGCAGTCCTGGAACCTGGAAGTCTCTAATCCCAAAGGCTACTTCCGGAGTGGGTGATAGGAGACACTGATTTCCATCAAGACCCAGCACTGAGCGCCCTGTGGCTTGTCAGGTGTGTCCTAAGAATAATTACAATGCGCATTTTACTGCCTGTGGTTGCCTGGATTAGAAGTCAGCAAACCTCTTCAGTAAAGGGCCAGAAAATACATATTTTAGGCTTTGCAAACCAGTCTGTCGTCTGTGGCTGTGTTCCAATAGCAAATAAAAAGCTGGAAGCCGGCCAGGTTTAGTGAGGATTTTCAGCCCCTGATTGTAATCACTCCTCGATTATCTTGCATAGGACGCTGGCCGCATAGCAAGTGCAGTCACCCAGTGCGCTACCAAGCCACAGTGTCCTCTGTGAACACCTTCACCCCAGGTTCAGATGGGTAAGCCTGGCAGGGTCTGGGCCAAGCTGCTCCCTCACACTGAGGGAGCCCCTCACCCTTCTGAGCCCTCAGGGAGATGAAGGTCTGTTCATTCCTCTGGGTCCAGTCTCACTGACCCTGTGACAGTGTCCTCCTTCCATTAGTGTTCCGAGTGCCACTGGGGTTGGCGCAGGCATCTTCCAAGGCCCGGAGGCTGCGGGAGGCTCTCCACTTCATTGTCTCCCTGAGGCTGCCGGCCCTGAGTGGCTGGGGGCAGCTGGCTCTGCTCTCCGCTTTCCTATCCTAAGTGAAGATCGTTCACTGTGCTGATGAGAATACTGAAAGAGAAGACTCCCCGTCTGACTCAGCCTGCTGTGTTTACCAAGAAAAACCTCAGGCTGTGTCAAGCCAGGGTGTGAAGTTAGTGTCACATCTATGGGAGGGCAGCGTCTTCCCAGTCCCCTACCCAACCCGGGACCTCTGTAGAGTCACCGAGGAGAGAACAGAAGAGCCCGCTAGCTGATCAGTGTGAGGGAGCAGCTTGGCCCAGACCCTGCCAGCACCACCAGATTGCCCTGCCCTTCCCGGTCCATACGGTTCCCCCTCCAGCTGGATAGCAGCCACTGGGACCTAGAGGTGGTCTGGTGGTCACAGACTAGGGGCACAGCAGCGTAGAGGTCTTGTGTGGGCTCTCCGAGCATCTGGGAATTAACTTTAGTGGGTTTCCCCCTCTGGTGGCTGGGTCTGCCACAGGACCTCTGCCACAGCTCTGCTCGCCTGCAAGCTGCTTCTCACCTCCTGCGTGCTGCAAGCAGCCTCTGGAGCTTACTCGTCCTCCTTCCTTCCTCCTCCCTTTGTGAAGCCTCCTGCCCTCCAGGCTCAAAGCCCAGATGCTTGGGCTGCTGAATACTCTGGGCTTCAGTCTGCAGAGGCCACGGGATCAGTTTTCATCCAGTTCCAGTGATAAGCAGATTTCTTGGCACCCATGTGTGCTGGAGGGACACGCGGCCTGCCTTCCTCAGGGTCCCTGGTGTCTCCCACAGGTGTCTGGGTGCTTGTGCTGTGCACCCTACCTGAGGGTCCAGCCGGCTTCCCCCACCAGGCCTGCTTGTTGTGTTCCAGCCCAAAGAGCTCAGAACTTGGCCCAGCCACTGTCTTGTAATTTTATTCTCTTAGAGGATCTTAAAATTAGAAAGAAAAAGAAGCACATGTTCCTGCTTCCTGAAATCGATGGGTATTGGGTTTCGTGGTCTCCCTTGCTACCATTTCCTAATAAAAGAAAGGAAATGTAAAGGTGCAGACCTAATCGGAACTCCCCACAAACACCATTCCTGGTCACGCCTAGAGCTCCCTCCCTGGGCCACTTTCTTGTGACCTTGTTTTGTGGCCATTTTGTTTTTTAAGATTCTAACCATTTGTAAGTGTGTAGTTCAGATAATTAAATATATTCTTTTTAAACTGAATCTCTGGGCCCATTCAACAACTCCTACTATGGCCACCCAAACCTGGCAGCTTCTGTTCTTTCTGTCTCTATGTGATACCATTTCAGGTTTCTCACATAATGAATCATTGCAAAATTTGCCCCATCTTTTCAATTAACATGATATCTTTAGGATTCACCCATATCATTTCATTTCTCAGAATTTCCTTCCTTTTTGCTGGTCGTGATGGTGAATATCTGCTATCCATCCCCAATTCTTTTTTTAAAAAATGTTTATAATTTTGCGACAAGGTCTTGCTAAGTTATTAAGTTGCCCAGACTGGGCTCAAACTTCCCATCTTGGGTCCAGTGACATAGCTCACAGAGCCTGCCTGGCTACTGTGAGGTTGAGAGTTTGATCCCTGGTACAAAAAAAAAAAATCCAATCTTCCTGCCTCAGCCTCCTAGAGTTCAGCAATTATAAGATTCCTTCCTTTATAATGTTGAGCAATATTCATATTCATATATATATATATATATATATATATATATATATCACATTTTGCGTATTATCTGCTGAGGGCATTCAGATTGCTTCCACCTCTTGGTTATTGTGAATAATGCTGCTGTGAATATAGGCGTGTAGATGTTTCTTTGAGTAGCTGCTTTGTCTCTTTGGATATACACCCAGAAGTGACATTTCTGGATGATACAACTCTGCTTTTAACTATTAAGGAAGCTTCACCATGTTTTCCGCAGTGGCCATGCTGTTCTGTGTTCACACCAGTAGTACGCCAGTGTTTTAATTGTGCCACATCATCACTGCCACTTGCTGTTTTGATTTTAATAGCTATCTTACTGGGGTTCCCTCTTACCTCTTTTTATTCACAGATCGTTATTGAACACCTTTTAAATGCTGCACTAGTTTTGCGTACTGTCCCATTGCATATTCTTTTCTGCAAGTAGCTTTATTCCACTCCGCACGTGTCGGCTGTGATCCAACTGGTGACTGCACGCATGGACCTTGCTCACAGGCACTTTAGTCGTCTCTGGGCACAGCAATTCGTGTGCTTGGTGGGGCTCCATTCTCTGCCACTCTGGCTCCTTCCTGGTGGAAGCTTTGTCCAGAGCATCCCACAGCCCCCAGCACACACCCTGGTGGGACAGGGAGGTGGCGTGGAGCCATGTTTTGGTTTTGCCAGATTGTCCATCAGCCAGGGATCTGAGGCTGTTGTGGCAGGACAGCTCAGAGTTTGCAAAACATAGCCAAGATCAGCAAACTCAAAATAGCATTTCTTACACAAGGTGGTGCGGGCAGCGCTTCACAGGAGGCCTCGGGACCCAGAGGGACAAGTGGAATGCTGCTCAGGGGGCCAGGACTTCTCCTGTGCAGTGCACCCTGCCCCGTGCTAGGCCCTCGCTAGCTGGCCTCGAAGGTGGCCTAACTGACAGAACTGCAGTTGTGAGACCCAGAAACACTGGTGTGTATGTGTGTGTGTGTGTGTGTGTGTGTGTGTGTGTGTGTTCAGGCTGCAGGTGCTGTGCCTCTCTGGTTATGTGTGCACGTGTGACAGGGCAGGGTCAACTCTGCAGACAGCTGAATTCTGCATAGTGGGGATTTGGGAGCTTTAGTCATTCACCAGCCACTTGTGAAGTACCTACTGTGTGCATGGGGCAGTCTCAAGAATTCCCTTCTTGTGGAGTTAAGAATCAAGTGGCAGAAACAGAAAACAGACAAGCAAACAGTGGACACAAGAAAAGACCAGGTCCTGATAATTCTTGTGAAGACAAAAAAATATGGGGTAGCATCCTACAGAAGGGGTTGGAAAACCTGCTGCGAGAGGTCAGAGTGTAAATACTTTAGGCTCATGACCTTGTGGCCCCTGTCACCACTACTCAGCTCTGTCCTTGTATCATGAAAGTAGACACAGACAATGGGAATGAATGAGCATAGCTGAGCTCCAATAAAACTTCATTTCTCGAGACAGGCTGTAGGTCACTTTTGACTCTGAAACCATCACTGGCCAACCTCAGCTGGGGGAGAAGCCTGATGTGGAGTTGACCAGGAGGCCCTTTGTCAAAGGGAGGTGGGAACTCGGCTGCTCAGAGGAAGGAGCTGACGGGCGCATCTGATGCAGACAAGAAGTGCTGGCACCTCGCTGTGGATCCAGTGGTAGAATTCTGTGCTGAGAAGTGAGCGGGCTCAGCTGCATCCAGGGAGATGGCAAGAGCTGTTCACAGTTGGATTGTTAATGGCGCTGGAAAGAGGAGATACAAGGGTGAACCCTAGGTTTGGGGTTTGGACTTCAAGGCAAATGGTGGTTTTAGTGACTGAGAAGAACTGAGAGCAGGAGAAACTGGGCATGGTGTCCAGTGTGAGGAGCTTGTAGGTGAGTAGGTGGGCAGATGGACAGCCACACCTAAAGCTCAGTGGAAGGGGGCCAAGTCTGGAGACGTGGGCCAGGGGTGAATGGCCTCCGGGTGGTCTTCAGAGTTGTGAGTGTGCCTGGCTCGAAGGGAATGTGTGAAGGGAATAGAAGAGATTCCAGGAGGCCACCTGCACTTACGGCTTAGTGTACCAGCCCAGGGACCCAATACGCTGTGGAGGAGGGTGCTGCAGTGCAAATTCTGTGGCCACCTGACTTACTAGGACAGCCTCAGTTTCCCTCTTGTGAAGGAGGGATCCTGCCTCTTCAGGTTTGTATAAGGACTAGATGGGATATACAGTCTTGTGTGGCATGGAAGAGGCACTCAGCACTTGCTACCTGTGATGATGGTGGCTGCTGGACACCCTTAGTGGGTGAGGGTGCACATTCCTGTGGGTGGGCTTGCTGGGACACAGCGGGTCATATTTGGTGGCTAGGAATGTCTGCTCTGCCCTTGACCAAGCCTGGGCAAGCTCATGCCTCTCTCATCTACCTCTTCCTACAGCCAAGAGCCCGGAGAAGATGGTGGACCATTTGGTGAACACGGAGATCAACAGCCAGCGGATCGCTGCCGTGGAGAACTGCTTTGGGGCGTCAGGGCAGCCGCTGGCCCTGCCGGGCCGGGTGCTGCTGGGAGAAGGCGTGCTGACCAAAGAGTGCCGCAAAAAGGCCAAACCACGCATCTTCTTCCTCTTCAACGACATCCTGGTGTACGGCAGCATTGTGCTCAGCAAGCGCAAGTACCGCAGCCAGCATATTATTCCTCTGGAGGAGGTGACATTGGAGCCACTGCCCGATACGCTGGAGGCCAAGAACCGCTGGATGATCAAGACGGCCAAGAAGTCCTTCGTGGTGTCGGCCGCCTCCCCCACAGAGCGCCAGGAGTGGCTCAGCCACATTGAGGAGTGCGTGAGGCGGCAGCTGCTGGCCACCGGCCACCAGCCCACCACAGAGCACGCGGCGCCCTGGATCCCCGACAAGGCCACGGACATCTGTATGCGCTGCACGCAGACACGCTTCTCGGCTCTCACCCGACGCCACCACTGCCGAAAGTGTGGCTTCGTGGTGTGCGCTGAGTGCTCCCGTGAACGCTTCCTGCTGCCGCGCCTCTCACCCAAGCCTCTGCGCGTCTGCAGCCTCTGCTACCGGGAGCTGGCCGCCCAGAAGCTGAAGGAGGAATCGGAAGAGCAAGGAAGGGTTTCCCCGGAGCACCTGGCCCACCTGGGTGGGGCTTTCTACGGAGCATCCAGTGGAGACGATGACTCCGATGAGGATAAGGAGGGCAGCAAGGATGGTGACTGGCCCAGCCGCGTGCAGTTCTATGCCTCTAGTGTCTCCTGGTCAGCCTTCCACAGCTGACCCTGGTCCGCAGACCTGCTGTACCCATACTGGTGCCACTGCCAGGGTCTGAACAGCCCTGTGTTCTCAGAATCCTGCCCCATGGTGGTGTGTGTAGAGATGGGGGTGCTCTTTCCTCTGGATTCCTCTGGATTAGTGCCTTTTTCTGGAGATGCCCGTTCATCCAGGTGCACTTCTAGCTCCACTTCAGGTAATAACCTTTCCACTTAGCAAGTCCCGGAACACCTAGGTCTCCTGGGAACAAAGGCCATTTCCTGGCCCTGCAGGCTGTGGCTACAGCTCCAGAAAACCCCTTGACTCACACAACTCCAGGTGTCCAAGCACCGGGGTACCAGATAAGAGTCAGCCTGCCAAAGGAAGACAGGAGGGTGAGGGTCCCCTCTGAGCTGGAGCCTGAGCCCCACACCCCATTTCCTGCACCACCGACAAGCACACCGCACAGAAGAACGTGAGTCTGGAGAGGCCTCCCAGAAACCAAGGCCTGTCTACTCACAGCGGTGTATCCACCACCTGACCACTGAGCCCCAGCAGGCTAGACACAGAGCTCACCTAAGCCCAGCAAAAGCCTGCCATGCTGTGTGTGCCCACCAGACGGAGGGGACTGCAGCCTGACCAGGCCGCTGCCCTGTCACACCTCTCTCCAGGTGTCCAGGAGTCTGATGATGTTTTGTCCTGTCCTCATCTCTCCCTACAGACAGTGCAAGCAATGTTTTCTGTTAGGGCTCTTAGTTGTAAGGACAGATACCCTGCCAGACTGACTTACTAATAAAAAGGAATTGTTTACTGACTCATGTGGTTGCAAAATCCAGGATTCCTTGCTTTAGACATGGCCAGATTGAGGGATGAAACCATGCTGAGGGGCAAACATCAGTAGCCACCACCACACCGAGCCTTTCTGGGATTGCTGGAAGCCCAGTGGAGACAGGGTTCACGAGACACCTTGTGTCGCTAAGGACACAGCCCTCTGCGGTGTGCTGTGATGGCCCAGCACCTGCAGCTCGATTCACTTTGATGTGGGTTGTCCAGACAGGGGGAGGAAAGGAGACAAGGAGCCTTTGTCTCTCTGCCTGGCTCTTCCAGGTTGGAAGGGATCTTCTGTGTCTGGACCCTGGAATGGTGCCAGTGAGTGGGGAAACTCGGCCCCAGGTGCAGCCACTAGTTTTACAGTGAGTGCTGACTTTGCAGGTGGAGTCACCTGAGAGCTGGCCCTTGTGCTGCCCACAGAGCTGCAGGGCCCTTGAGAGAGCCTCCTGCAGATGCGTCTGAGCTAGTGTCACCCCGAACTCCTTTGATCTTGGCCAGATTGAAGGCAGAGTGGCATGACTGTCAGCTTGAGTGATCACACTGGGGCTGGGACAGCTCCCCTCACCCCCAACGCAGTGAAATATCACCGCTGCAGCTGTGTTCTCCTTGTGCAAAGAGAACGTCAGAGGCCAAGTCGGTGCCCTTTCTGAATCACCGGTCAGGGCCTGGCTCCCCTGGGCCACACTCTGGGTGGCAAGGCCTGCAGCAGACCATTGGCCACGTGCAGGGATATATAAAGCATGAAGTACCCAGTGCTTGGATGTGACCCCACCTGGGCAGAGTGACCCTGCAGGGAAGGGTCAGGTGCTTCCAGGACTTGTTTGTCTACAGAGCTTTCCTTCCTTGGCCTCCCTCAACCACACAGACTGGTTCAGGCTGGTTCTCCTGCCAGACAGGTCATAAGGTGAGGGGCAGCTTTCAAAAGACAGATCCAATGCCCTCTCTGAAATCCCATCCAGGCAGCCTCATCCCTCTGCCCAGGGCTGCTGGCAAGGCAGAGAGTGCTGGCTCTGCATTGGTCTCCTGGGCATAGTTACTTGCCTGGAAACTCCAGGTTTAAAGGGCAGTGTTCATTTGGCTAGGAGGAGGGACTGCACACAGCTGAGCTGGGCACCACCATGCTTGTCTGCAGCTGCCTGCCAAAAAGGTTGGGGTGGCAGGACCCCAAGCAAGTGGGGCAAGCTGGTTGAGTGCTAGGTGGCACCTTGGGGGCTGAGCCCAGGACCCATACCTGCTGCTGCTCTGAGCCCCAAGGTATTGGAAGCTATATGCACCCAGGGTGCAGAGTGGCCACCAGCCTTTGGAGAGCCCTTATGCACAAAAACCGCTTACTGATTGTGCCCTGTTGGGTACTGGGGACACAGCTGTGACATGGGCAAGGTTCCAACTGTCAAGGCTCTTTAGCAAGGGAGACAGGAGCATGCAGCAGTGTGTGCCTAGGGCTGGGCTGAAGAGGAGGGCAGCACTGGGCAGAGGTGAGCACATCTAATAGGGAAATGAGGGAGCCAGGCCAGTTGGGGAGGTGGCATCCAGGCAGAAGGAATAGCAAGGGCCAGAGGAGAAAAGGAACCCAGGTATCTTGGAGCCGTGTGGCTGGAGCTGAGGCCCGAGGGCTCCCGGAGCCACTGGAGACTCGAGGCAGCAAGGAGCTCTTTGCTTTGAAGAGCTGGCCCTGATCGTTGCATGTGGATAGCTGAGAGGAGAATGGGGTTGTCAGGGATGAGGGCCCTGTGGCCACTGGCTTCCCCAGGGATTCCCAAGAGGAAGGGGAGGGGGACTGAACCCCCTCAAACCTGGATCTGCGGCGTCCTGCTGGCGGTGTTAGACAAGGAATCTTAGGTGGCCTCCCTCCTGTCCTGGACTCACCCTAAAGGGCTGGTACCTTGCTGCTCTGCTGAATGTTAAATAGCACCCTCCTCATCACAGCCTTCTGGGTGACAGCACAGTGACCCTGGGCTAGTGCTGAAGTTGAGTGACGATCGGTGCCCCAAGCTGCTCAAACAATGAAGATCGTGCCAGAGGGAATCAGGTTCTTGTGAAATAGAACATGGCAGCCTGAGAAGCGAAGACTGCCCGGAGACTGACTCCAGCTCCCAGCAGGTGTTTTTCCCTTCAGAGAACATCATCAGTGCGGCTTGAGCCAAGGCCAAGCCAGACTCTGCCTATAGGGCCAGATCTCCAGAAGCCAGCACAAGCGGCCTGCCACGCACAGCCAAGCTGCACAGGCGCTTGGACTGCATTGCTTGCTTTGTGGGTACCATTGTCAAGCATGTTCTCAGATGAGGGAGGTCCTAAGAGTATCCTAAGGCCACTGCCCAGGGAGGGGAGGAGTGCTTTGTAGATTTCAGAGCCTCTGTTGCTTGCAGAAGTTCCCTTTCCCAAAGACAGAGCTGGGCAGGAGCACAGGACACACTGGGTGAGGGCCAGGCCCTCATACGTCTTTCTGGGGCTTTGCTTGTGAGGCCTAGCAAGGAGGTGGGGACCAGCTGTCCTGCCAACTAAACGTTCCCATCCACCGCCCTCACATCTGTCTTCTCAGCTGTGCAGGGATCTGTGTCCCTGTTAGAAGCTGATTTTTCTCACATGGGGTCCCCTGGGGGATTCTGTCATGCTTCTCCCCCCCCCGGCACACACAAAGGGACACTGGGAGGACCTGAGAGCCAGTCTGTGCTTTTGAGGGGTATTGGAGCCCACCACGCACCTCAGTCTTACCCGAGACACCGTCAGTGGGAGCAGCTCCAGGTGGGAAGGGAAGTGGCAGCTGTGGTTTCAGGACCCCAGCGGCCAATGACAGGTGGGCCTCCAGAGTTCAGTGGGGCGCAGGGTTCCTGCAGGCTTCAGATGCTAGGGCTGATAAGAGGCCCCAGCCTGTGAGTTTTGGCTGTTGGGATTTCAGGGTACCAGGTTTTCTTAGAGAAGAGCCCACCTGCACCACCAGTGCTGGTAACATTCAAGCTAGCAAGCTGCTAGCTTGCTAGAGGCCAGGGAAGTTGGTAAGGAATTCCTAGAATTCCAGGAATGACAGTGGTGGGGCGCTGGTGCTGCTGGTGGCAGTGACTGTCACTTACTAAGGCCTGTGTGTGTTCTGGCTCCAGAGGGCCAGAGCAGGGCACACAAGGCCTTCCAAAGGCTTAAGAAGAGATGGTCTGAGTCCTGAAAAAGAGAAAGGAAGTCCTAGCACAGCTGGGAGGGTTTCCTGCAGGTGTTATTTGGTGGCATCTATCAGAGGATCATAGTCTCCATCAGGACGAGGATGCCATTTTGTTTCCGTGCAAGACCCAAAAGTATGAAACCACTAGAAGAAAAGATAGGCAAAACACTTGAAAATGGTGATATATAGAGTGATTTTTTAATATGACTCTAAAAGAACAGGAAACAAGAACAAGAATACACAGATGCTAGAGAAGGGCATGGGGGTGCATTCCTGTAATCCCAGTACTTGGGAGGCTGAGGCAGGAGGATCATTGCAAGTTGAGACCAGTCTGGGCTACAAAGTGAGCCCAAGGCCAGCCTGAACTGCATAGTGAGACCCAGTCTCCAAAAGACCAAAAATAAATAAATAAATAAAATAAACAGATGCTATTATATCAAATAAAAAGCTTCTGCACAAACCCAGGTGTGG
>PVJX010045956.1:0-12510 GCA_004027295.1 Dolichotis patagonum | reverse complement strand
CAGAGGATATTGTTAATTGGGTAACAAGATTTAAAATTTACATTATTCTCACCACTCTGCTTGGATGAATTATGTGCTGTTCCAGTTTGTCTACTTACACTAGACTTGAGGACATGGTCAGCTATCCCAAAAATAAGAGGACATATTATGGTAATCATCCCTAATTTTCCTATCAACTTAATCTGAAGCCCTTTATAACTTATACTGTCTTATTATGACTGATCTTATTTGAATCTGGTTTGTTAGACTGCTACTTTGGATTGACTGATTTTATTTAAATCTGTTGTGATGGATAGCATCAAGTCTAAGAGTATAGGCAACTACACTGAAGATGACAAGATTCACTAAGATACCCACTCTGGTTTGATTATTACTTGCTTTTGAAGTCTTTTAATGTTTCTAATGCTTCATTTTTATTAATGTTGTTATATACCGCTGAGACACCATGGTAACTGTTGTAGATCACCTTGTATTGCGGTTTTATGTGACTTTTCTGCCTCATGCTTTTCTGGGAATTGTTGTGTTTTATCTTGCTTTGTTTTGTTTTTCCTGCTAATACAGAAATGATAGATATAGTTTTGAAATTTTTGTATCTTACATTGCTTTCTTGTGATCCACTTTGCTCTGTTTTGTTGTGTTTAATTTTACCCTTTTGATACAATTGCATGTATATTTGAGTGGGTAAGATGGATGACCATATTGCTGTTTTTGTCAGATCGTGGAGCAGAGCTGTTAACAGTCTCACTGTTTGAATGTCTACTTTATATGTTTTAACTTTGTAATTTGAACAACTATTTCCAAGAAGTCAGTATGTAATTTGTCAAGTAATAATTTCTTTGGGTTTTTTTTTTTTTTTTTGGTGTTGTTTTTTTCCTTTTTTCCTTGGAATACTGTATTGTTGCTACCCTTTATTCTGTTTTGTTTTGTTTTTTTCTCTTTAAATAAAATTATTTTTAAAAAAAAAAGATAAAGATGGAATGAGTAGGCCTACATGCTTCCCCAAGGGATAAGTGATAACCTGGTCCAATAAATCCTACATTAGTCACCTCAGTGGGTGAACAAGACCCTCTGACTCATCCCTTCCTGTAAAGTTCTTTGTTCTTGCCATGTACATTTGTTACATGACTTGCTTCCTAATTAGATCAACATTACCTAAGCGGTTATACTTGTAACCTTCTTCTTTGATCACAGTTTTGTTCCACATTGTGCCTACCTCACGATTTTGAACCCACCTACTGACTTTGTACCCACCTTGTGATTTTACACTATAAAACTCCCTCTAGAAAGTGGGCTCTTTGGCAATCTGCTTGGGGTCCCTCTTGTGCCTCAGGAGCTATATCTCTCCCTCTCAATAAGAATTTCCTACTCTTAACCTCTATTGTCCCTTACAACTCATGCTTCAGTCTGGGGGAACAGAAATTTGGCATAGCTGACATCTAGCAGGTTGGGAGTTATAATATTTCCCTTTTATCATTTGGAAGACCGATATCATTATCAACATGCCCAACAATACTATGCTGGGCAGTGGGTGGCAGATGAAGCTTCTCACCTCCTGGCTGCCTGGAAGCAGAAAGGTAAAGAGAAGTCCCAAGAAAAGGACTGGGAATCGCAATATGTCCTCTAAGGACACAGCCCCTAATGACCTAATTTCCTGTCACTAGGCCCCATCTCTTAAAGGTTCCACCACTTCCCAACAAAGCCACAGCTGGTGATCAAGCCTTTACATAGGCATCCCTGAGGGACATTTAAGGCTCAAACCATAACAGAGACCCTCTAGAGAAAGCAAAACTGTAAGAACAGGAAATAGACCAGTGGTTTCCAGGACTGAGCATCAGGAAGGACATGACCACAAAGAGGCACAAGGAAAGTGTTTATGGTAACAGAAATGTTCCATCTCGATGGTGGTGATGGTAACACAACTACATGTATTTTACAAATTCATAGTACCATATACTTCAAAAAGTGTCACCAGATATGAACTTTACTGCTATAAACTTGACTTTTTAAAAAAAGGGTTGTAAAGATTCCAAGTAAGCTATTAACACCAGTTACCCCTTAAAGCAAGGGTGTCCAAAGTTTTGGCTTTCCTGAGCCACAGTGAGTGAAGGACTATCTTGGGCGCATCTAAAATATATACTAAAGTTAATATACTGTAGATAAATAACATACTTTCTTTTTTATATTTTAACTTACTAAATTATTTTACAGATTAATACAAGCCCAAGGTTAGTAATTAAATAGAAAAATTTATATGTCAGCTTAATAATAATTATCACCTGTCTTCACAGGCACACTCGGGTAGGCAGGTTGCTATATTGTTATCTGTGATCACCATGTTTTACTTGCCAAGTCTCACAAGTGCATGTAACATCTGATACACCCAGGTTTCAGTTCCACTGACTGCGTGTGGCAGGCACAGGAGAGAGAGTGAGCACTGTACTGTGCCTTCCCCTACAGGGTTCTGTTGTCGCCCACACAGTCTGCACGAGAGCACCTCGCAATGAGTCATGGAACATATCACTAACCATCACATAATGTTGAAAGTTGACAATCTTATTGGCTGTCCAGGCTGCCTGCAGCTCACAGACTGCAAGCTGGACATGCCTGTCTTAGAGAATGGGAGTGGGAGTCTAAGAAAGAAAGAATCTTCCACATAGTACCTGTCAACATAACTTGAAATTATGCTATTTTTGTAATTTTTGAAAAAGATTTAGTAAATGTGCCATACTCAATCCATAAAATACTGAATAGTCACTGGAATTCCATAGACTCATGTGAATTAACACAAAAAGCATTCACAACCACTGTAAAATAGAAAACGACAGATTGTACAACAACATGTAATAACTGTTTTAGTAAAAGACAATAAAATTATGTGCATACATATAGATCTGGATCAGCATATGTGTGTAACTATAAAGCAGAAAGATATCTGCCAAATATTTAACCATATTTACTTTGGGGCCATGGTATCTTGCAGGTTTGGGGGGGGTGACTTTTGTTTTTAATTTGAGTTGATTGTTTATGAAACTATATTGTTTCTGTATTTTTAAAATGTTTTGTCTTTAAATAGCATAACTAAAAAGGTTTCATTGACCAGAAGGATTGTCTCATCCTCTGTGAGGCAAGATTTGTGCAGAGGGAGAAAGTCTGTGGCTTGAGTAGTAGAAGATTCAGTAATGAAGTCTTCAGTTTCCTTAATAAAACCAGTTACCTGGTGAGAGTGTAGGAGAATGGGTGTGGGAGAGACAAGGTGTCTAAGAAAAGTGGTCTAGAGTAGCTTGTCAGAGGAGGGCACGGAGGTAGGCCATGGAGAATGAGTATAAAGCACCACCCAGGGTAGACAGCATAAGGTTTTGGGGCTGGGCTCTGGGGCCTGTGTGTGAGGTGGCCGGCAGAGGGCACCAGCAAGCTGAGGAGGTAGGTTATCCAAGGTGGGTCCCGGTGACTCACCCCACCTAATGTCACTGTGCTTCAAGACAAGCCAGAAATACAGCTTTTTGTATGAAATCAGCCAATTGTAAACATGAGCAAGCAGTTAAAGGTTATTTCACACACTGAAGCAGCCCAAACAAATCCTGGCAGCCTGCCACCGATGTGAGAGAAAGTAGGGGAGGGTGTGCACACTTTTTTCTAGAACTACTTCATTGGTGGGGTTTTTTTGTTTGTTTTTAATTTTATTCCTTTTTTTAACAGTCCAGTATATTTTAACTCCCTGGAGCTTGTTTCAGGGGGAGGTGATAAAAGTTCAGAACAGGAAAAAAGTCATTGATCAGATACAATATACAAAAGAGATTTTTAAAAAGAAAAAAGCAGAAACAAGAGTTTTGAAGCTCAAGCTTTCAAAGATAAGAGCCAACTGTTGAGAGAGAAAAAAGTTTTCTGTAAGCTAAAAATTTCTTAAATATCTAGAACAAGAACCCAGCTCCCTCCAAGAGCATAGAACTCTATATACGATGTAGAAGTAATTTTCCCCCAAAAGAGAGTTTGAAAGGCAATCAGAGAGAAATGAGTATTAGACCAGAGAGTGACTCTTCAATTCCCCAGGAAAGTCGAAAGGTGGGATTATGACTTGCTTCCCTCCTGAATCCCTCCACATGCCTTCCAGCATTAGGCAGCCACATTCTAACCTACGAATAGCAACCTTGGCATGATGGGTCTCAGCCAGAAGAGGGCCTGGGCCCGCTTCATCTATCACAGCCTCTCTAGCTCTCCAGAGGCCTGAAGGGCTCCAGAATTTCTCACAGGCCTCAGAGGAGAAGAAAAAGATGAGCTGAGAAGATAAAACTGACAGCCACAGAGCCACCATGGTGAGGGATGAAATGAGCTGTGACTAAGGTCTTGGCCGAGGTCTTCAGGATGCAGTGTCAGGGTCTCACCAGGCCTGAGGGACATCTGCATGACCAGGGAGGCCTGTAATCCCATCTCACTGCAAGGAGCATAAGAACAGGCATCTGTTTTAGGCAGGGTTTACAAGGGAAACAACTTAATACAAGACACATAATTTATAGGATTATTTTATAATGTTCACCCAAAGAGTCAAATAGTGCAGAACTGTCTCCACACTAGAGACCCAAAGAATCTAGCTGAGGGCATGGATCCCACAGAAATGGCCTGCACAAGTCCAGCTGAAGACCTAGAGACCATGACAATGTCCCCCGTGAGTCCAACTGGAGGCCTAGAGCCCACAACAATGCTTTATGCAAGTCTGTATCAAGGATCTGTGCTGGGAAGGCCCAAAGGTCAGTGGTGTAAGCTAGAATATCGGTGCCAACAGACTGAGAGATCTGCACTGGAGCCAGGGAGCTACACTCAAAAGTAAGGATCGAAGCTCCCTGAAAATAACCACAGTCATCCTCGGCAACAGCAAGGACCGGAGCTCCTCCAGTGATGAGAACTGAGTTCATATCAGGAAAACCAGTGTGACAAGCTTCTCCCAAGGAATCAGTAACACACCATCTCTCCTCCAGTCTGTTGGAGAGTGTTGAAGCTGAATACATATGCAGGGCTGTGGCGTGGCCCAGGCATAATTAAACTGAGAATGAGGAGACGCCTCAGGGGGCAAGATAGGCCACAGCTGAGGCCACCTGGAGACTTTCTGGATAGTTTTCCTTAACTAGCATCGTCTGTTGCCCTGAGGGGGCTTTGAACCCCTCGCAATATCCTGTTCAGGTTTCCTCCATTGTCCACTCAACTCCTGTGCTTGTCCTGATTAAATACGGGCTATAGGGCTGTCTAGCGTCAGTCAGGTGGCCGGCTAGCAGGGTTAGGAGCTCTGCCGAGGATTTTACTCCTCCTGCAGCCCTAAGACCATGCCACTTGTACCATTCCTTTGCACCTTCACCATGCACCCAGTTAGGGCATTTGGGGGTCTAGGCACAGACCCCAACGCCAGTTCTCCTTTTTATGTTGTTGGTAACAATCCTCAGGTGGGCCTTCCACACCCAGGATCATGCTGACTCAGTTCAGCTGGATGTTACAAACTGAGCAGTAGTGAATCCACCACAGCATCTCAGGCGAGTCTGAGACACACTGAGGTCAGAGTTGAACCAGAGCTGCTTTTTACCTGGCTGCAGCAGGAAGGGGAAGGCATGCATGGCAATGAGGATCTTGGGAGAAGAATGATACCAGTTACCTAGTGTTTGGGTCTAAAATGACACCAGAGGTGGGGCCTAGTTGGAGGAAGTCGGTCACTAGGTAATGCCCTGGAAGAGTATAGCTTGTCCCCTACCCCTCCTCTCTCTCTCTCTCTCTCTCTCTCTCTTCTCACTCTGTTTCCTGGTAACCATGAGGTGAGTCCCTTTGCTCTACCACATGCTCCTCTACACAACTTTCTGCCGCAGCGTGTCCTTGAAACAACCAAGGCAAGCAACCATGGATTCAAGCCTCTGAAATCATGAGCCAAAAGAAAACTTTGCTCCATTGAGTTGCTTTCCTTAGGGATTTTGTAACAGCACTAAAAACTAACACACCCTGCGAACAGACTACACCCATACTTGGGGTACTGGCAATTCAGGGCACCCAAAAATGAATAAAAAGAAACAGAATGTTATATTCTTCCCCCTCTGCCTCTCTGCCCTCCC
The DNA here is from genome assembly GCA_004027295.1 of Dolichotis patagonum. Lineage (NCBI taxonomy): Eukaryota > Metazoa > Chordata > Mammalia > Rodentia > Caviidae > Dolichotis > Dolichotis patagonum. The sequence continues at coordinate 6,427 of PVJX010045956.1, read as the reverse complement.
CTTTAAAGACACTACAGTAGTCATCATGGAAAACATATCAGAAAATGGACTTCTGCATGCTTTAGTTTCCCAAGGGACAAAGTCTCTGCAATCTCTTCAGCACCCATGGCATCTAACCTGGCCCTGGTTTGCATATGAGCCCTAGCTTGATGAGCCAAGGAACACAGGGTTGCCAGACAAGAAGAAAAGGAGAGGTCAAGGATCCAAGTTCTCATGGGGTCAGAGAGCTGTGGTGGAGACCAGGGAGATGTAGGAAGGTTATGGGAAGAGTTCCCCGGAGAACACTCCGTGGGCTGTGGCCACAGAGGTGAGTGGGGCTCCGTGGAACCAGAGAAGGGCACAGGTTGTTGAAAAGGTCACCTGCAATGCATAGGATGGGACGAGAACCATGAGTCACATGCCAAAGTCGTGAAGGAAAACCAGAGAACCTTCGTGTGCTGAGTGGACACTGGATACTCTCCATTTACTGAATGTAACCTGTCGGTCACATGTTCCACTGTTGGACTTTGTCTAAAATGGCCCAATAGGCATGATACACTGAGATTTATGCTTCTGGATGTGGTAAACCTTTGTAAAGTGTGCTAAACAAATTGCCTTAGCTATTTGTGTCACTTTTGGCAGACTGGAGCAAGACTAGGATCCACATGTACAATGTTAAACCTGGATGGTACTGTTTCCTACTGAACACAAATATAAACTAAATTTGTCCCTCCCAGTGTTCACCTGACACAAGCAAACTGGTTATCTTTTGAAGATTTTGTTTTCAGACAGTTGGGAGTACACATGAGCTGCCCAGGGATCCTGTTTTATGCATTTTTACTTGACAGTCAAAACGACGTTGCAGAGAAAGCTTTTCGTTTGACATAAACGTCTTATTTTTTTAAAATCTCCACACAAAATGACTACCCAGAAACTATTAAAAAAAAAAAAGCACTTGTTTTCATTTTCCCTGTGCCAAATTAAGTACTCCTGAGAGAAAACAGACCTTCCCAAGGAATCCAGACTCAGTGCTCATGATATCTGATTCTGACTGAACTAAGATATTTTCCTGCAGAAGGGAGTGAAACACAGACTATAAGAGAATCTGCGTTGACTCCTAGTTAATCTTTACTTTTACAACGAGTTCAGCTTTATTTTCCTCTTAATGATTTAAGTATCTGGTGTGAAGCGTTTCCTTCAAATAAACTAAAAGCCTGGCTTTACTCTATTTTGAAGTTTGTAGCTAAATATTTATCTACCGTTTGAGGAAAAAAGGAAAAGTCACATTGGCTGTGATAGACTACATTTCTGCACAAGCCATCAGGATGTGTTGGAAATAATGATAGTTACTGCCATCCAACACTCAAGTCTGCCAAGGAAAGGATGGTAGTTTGTTTTCCAACACTGTCCACTGAATTTTCTGTAACGTTTATTTTTGCTTTGATAATGGAGATTGCACTGGACCTAGTTTAGGTATTTGTAGAAGAGAGAAGCTTTTGAAAGCAAGCTGTTGATATTCTTGATGTAACCCAGTAAGTGCTCAATTATCCATGCTGAGAGGGGAAATTTAGTGAAGAAACCACAGATAACATAGAAATTTTTTTTATTTCATTTGGATTCCTGTCCTGCGTGCACATCCATTTACATCATGTAGCAATGTACTGTGACTACAAATTACTGAGGGGATCTAAAGGGAGATCTGGCCAGAATAACTTTCCTACTTTCTGGGAATTCTTCAAAAATGGCAGAGAGGGCAAGTTGTGCCTTACACATGTTTTAGGTAAAGTTCTGAAAACAACTATGGTCTCCTGATTAGTAAGACTTCTATCACATTCTATCACATATTGTTTTATTGTTTTTCTACTGCAGCTGTGACAAATCACCACCAATTTTGTGACAGAGATGGGGAGGGAGGGGTTAGGTTGACCCTTATAGTTCTGGAGATCTGATATCCAAAATGAAACTTCTAGCTAAAATCAATGTGTTGGCAGGTTAATGTTCCTTTCTGGAGACTCTGAGAGGCAAGTCCATTTTATTGCCCTTGTCAGCTTGGAGAAGCCATGTGCACACCTACATCTTTAAAACACGCCACTCCAACTTCTGTTTCTGTCATTACATCCCCTTTGTCTAACTCTGGCCCTCTTGCCTCCACCTCATAAGGACTTCTGTGAATTCACTGGGCCCACCTGGATAATCAGGTTTTTGCCCCATACCAAGATCTAAATCACACTACAAATCCCCTCTGCCCTATTGGGTAACATGCTCAGGGATTAGGAGGTAGACTCCATCAACCATCCAGGAGCAGCTGAGTTTTCTCAAACCTGGGGCTGGTCCTAGTCGCCTGTCACCACAGCAAGTTCAACCTGGGCCAGGGCTCTTAGGGCTCCAGGCTTCTGCAACAGCCCCTCATCAGAGTACTTCTGCTAGTGTCTTCTTCCACTTCCAAGCCTGCGTCTGGCTGTCCTTCATCCCAGTGGTCAGCAGCAGTGAGCAAAACTACTCAAATCTGCAAAGCAACTTCAAGCCAGATGCACGATCAAATGTACCTTTATTTTTGTCTCCCATTGTCTTTTGAAAGTGTATCCATGGAATAGGTGACTCCATGAGTGCATCTCACTGTTAGCATTGCCAACAGATAATTCCAAGGATACTGAGATGGTAGCATCCCAAGACCTTGCCCACTAACTGCCAAGACATCCCCCCCCAAAAAAAAAAAACACTCAGGTAGACCCATGACTCATTGGTGCACCCTCAGGTCCTTAGGAAGTAATTGTTTCATGATGCCTTTGGTCACACACATAGACTCCATTCAGTCATTAGACTGCCTGGTCCAATGCCTAACACAGAGACAGCACTGCTGCTGGGAAATCTGCAGCAAGGAAGGGAACTGTTGACTTTTGCATTACCTCACTCCCTTAGCTCAGCTTGCTAATTTGAGTGGGTGAAGACTAGGGGAAAGGAGTCAATGTAGTATCCAAGTTTCTTATTGATAGCTTGATACTGTGGTTTGAATATAATTTTTCCCTTCTGAAACACTTCTTGAAGTGAGTTGCCAGCCAAGAGTGGTGGCACATGCCTGTAATCCCAGCACTTGGGAGGCTGAAGAGGAAGGACTGCTGTGAGTTCTAGGCCAGCCTATGCTACATAATGAGTTCAAAGCCAGCCTGAACTACATGGATAGAACCTTTCTCAAAAAAATAAACAAAGAAGCAAAATGTTAATGTAACCTATGAGGGAAGTGGCGCTTTTAAGAGGTGAAGAGATACTTAAGAAGAAGTAAAAACTTTTTCACAGGAACGGTTCATTTGTGAGAGACTGGATTGTTATAAGGCAAATCCACCCCTTGTGTTTTTGTCTCTTCTACACATGTCCACTTGTCCTTCAGTTTCCTCACACAGCACAAACCTCTTACTAGATACAACCACCTGATCCTGGGCATCCAGCTCTTGTGAACCACAAGCTAAATAAACCTCTGTTCTTTATAAACTTCTCAGTCTTGAGTATTTTGTTGTAGAAATGGAAAGTGGATTGTGATACTTGACCACACTTTTTTGTTTTGGTAGGGCTTTTGTTGGTTTTCCAAGATTCTGTAACTGGAATTCTGGTGCAAGTCTCAGGAAGTCTTGAACGTCACAAATGTATTTCCTCTCCCTGGTTGCCTGGCAATTCTTCACACACATGTACACACACACACACACACACACACACACACGGCTCACTTCTCTGTGGGCTAGAGCAGTCAGACATCAGGCAACTCTTTCTTTATTCTGCATATGGGGTTCAGGACCTCACTTTAGAAAGTCACATCTCTTGTAGCTGAAACATGCATTCTAACATCCTGTGGTGATTAAGGATTAAGACAACAATTTCAAAGCAAGGAACAAACTGCTGCTTCTTCAACGGTTTAGAACTTCTGAGTCCCTGAGTTTCCACAGCATTGTCAAGTACACTCAACTCTTTTATGATCCAATACCTTTTCTTTCTTTCTGGGGTTGGTTGGCTGGTTGGTTGCCTGGTTTGGTTTGGTTTGGTTTGGTTTGGTTTGGTTTGGTTTGGTTTGGATGGTGTAGGTTGGTTTTTGTTGTTATTTTTTGACATGTTTCACTCTGTAGTCCAGACTGGCCTCAAACTCATGATCCTCTTGTCTCTCAAGCACTAGAATTACAGGATTGTATCACCACATCCAGCTGGTCCAATAAGCAAGCCAAATTAACTCACAATTTCAAGCTGAATTTGAAGATAGTCCCTGAAATCTCAGGAAGGTTTTTTTCCTCTCACTAAAACTCTATTTTTTCTCTTTGCCGCTAAGTCTTAAAGCACTGAATCCTGCTGCTTTGTATCCAGACCCTTCAATATAGAGGTTTGGGGGCACAAACAACTTGCTATCTCTGCTACCCTGTGACTTTAAGGGGTGTCTGGAACACAGAGGACTCACTGACTCAAATATACTGAAAACATAATGAACTGTTCACAGTAATAGCTACTACATGTAGCACTTCACAGCTTATGAATGTGCAGTGTCTGCACATGTATTTTCTCCTTTGATCCTTTTGAGATAAATCCTACTTTCAGATAAAATAAGTGAAGTCCAGGAAGAAAAGGAAGGGAAACTAATATTTAGTGAGTGCTATTATATACAGGCTGGCTTTTTAAATACATTTGTAATCTCTTTATGTTCACAGTGAATACATAAGGTAGATTGTATTATCACCCCCCAGGAAACTGAGGCTCCAAAAGGGTAGGTGATTTACTCAGTCACACCACTGGTGAGTATGCCTTCAATATTCATGCTTCGGGCATGGGGGAAGCATGCAGTTAGCCTTCTCTCCTGAACAAGAACATGATCAGTTCTCATGAAATGCCCTCAATGTCACCTGATACCAGAAAAAATGGGGGTGGCTGTTTTTATCTGTCTGTTTTAATGAATTTTAATGCCTGCAGAAGGCCAGATGGCTAAAAAAGAGTAGACTTTTACAGTTGCCAACATTGGCATTTACGGGTGAGTGAAAAGGAACAAAATCTGAGGAAACAGCAATGTAAGGCATCGTGCATCTTTGTAAAACGAGTACTTCGGGACCAATCAAGCCAAGATAAACACTGAATCATGTCAAGTGAGACACACACTATCTCCTGGTGACTCTGTTGCTCATTAGGGGCTCAGAGCACAAAGCTCACAAGGCTGGTGGTATCAGGGTAAATTCTGGAGCTCGCCTATAAATATTTCCAGAGACCTCCCTTTGCCCTTTGCTGAGTGCACATTAAACAGCTTCCTCAGCCCAAGGAGACCCTTCTTTTGCAGATCTGCTCAGCAGAGCCTTCTACCATGATGTCTCTCTTTACCTTTGATTTTAGGAAAGCCCTATTATCTCTCTTTGTTGAGAATTATGTTCTCTGTCACTCAAAGTTTTATATCCCTTGGTGGCTATAGTACTAGTGTAACACTTCTTCAATTGTGCACCATATTCCTCACCACACTTACACACATTCAAGTATCACTACTACCAGGGCTTCATAAATCACCGAGTGTGGCAAAGAGTCAAACAGTGCAGATGTTGCAGATGTCTAGATGTTGGAGGCAGGGAGTTCTTAAGGAACAAAGTATAAATATTTACCAGCAGTGAAGCAGCTACCCGTACAGTGGTATACCAAGTGGGACACCCTGGCTAGCACCGTTCAGAGGATCCTACCTGCAGATGACGTGGTTATTACAAGCAAATAATGGAACAGAGTTAAGAAAAGGATCAGGCAAACCACCATACAACTCCCCAGAAACAAACTTCTCTGAACTCAGTAACCTCACTTCAAACAACTGTCTGGCAGCACTAATTCTATAGCTGGCTGGTGTGAATAAAATGAATTTATTGCCTTTCACAATGATTGATGATACAGTGCAGCCTGCCAGGGTGACAGTGAGACCTTATCCCCAGTAGACTGTTCACAATTGTAATGGTTAAAGCAGAGATTTCAGATTGAGAGAAGCAGGTCTAAAGAGGCCAAGGTGGAACTCTCACTGCCTGCGTGAGGCTCTTTTAGGCAGTCAGGAAGGAAGACTTAGCGTCCTGCTTTCAATCATGGGATTATGATTAACCAAGACTAAAGACCCAGAGGATAATATGTACCAAAATGCTTAGGCTCTGAAGCCCGCTGACTGCTTCAGTACTGACTCTCCCTTCTCCTAGCAACAAGAAGTTATTAACCTGTCTCAGCTTTTGTGTTGTCATGTAAGATGGAAAGATTAATATCTAATGTATACAACTACTTGAGATTTAAAAAACTAATGCTAGGAAAGCACTTAATCTTGTGGCAGGTACTCAAAACAATGTTAGTTCTTTCATTAAAAATCACTTTTAATAAAAACAATCACTCTTAAGCTGGAAAAAGAAAAAAGAGAACAAGAGGAAGAAGGAGAAGAAGAGGAGAAGGAAGAGAAAGATGCAAAGAAAAAAAG
>PVJX010045955.1:0-12506 GCA_004027295.1 Dolichotis patagonum | reverse complement strand
CTGGGAAGGAAAGTGGTTTATTTTCTTCTTTTCAAATACAATTTTAAAAAGTCATTTATTAGGAATATGTTTATAAATTTTAAAGTCTGATCTAGTTTATATTCAATGAATTTTAAAATAGGATGATATATGACCTTATCCTCTAAAAAAGATTGTAACAAAATATTACACATCTTCACTGTTAAAAGAGGAGGACAGCATCTTAAATTGTAGGAATAAACTAGTATAGGCATGAAGAAAGAAACCTTAACAGCATTAAATCCAGAAGTGGCTATATCTAGAGGTTTTGAATTTTTTCTTTCTTGATGCCTTTTAAGAGTGTATTGAAAAGTAACTCAACACAGATGGTTTAGGAATAGCCATTTCTTGAAGGTTATCTACAAAATGATTTCCAGAAGTGCTGCTTCATAATTATGTGCTTTCATTACCTATTTTAAAATTTGCTTCATAAATTGCTTGTCCATGTTTAATAAATTGCCATTTTTCTTAGGAAAGTAAATAAAGATTCTCATAAATGTAGCTATAATATACTGTGACAAGACGGTCTAAGTAAATATCAAACTATTAAATTCTGTCAAGTCTCCATGATTTTCCTCCATTCAATCTTTCAATATTTATTCAAAAAAACTATTTTATTCATTATGCATAATAAAATATTGGAAAAATAATATTTTATTTACTGTAATACAGCAATACCTAGGACAGTGATGGAAAACGTTTTAAAACTTTCAATGATACAACCTGTGGCACATGTGCTATAGGTTTGCAACCGCTGAACTAGAATAAAAAGCCTTTTTACTTATCATCTGCCTTAAAGACCATATGAACCAACCAACTCAAAACCCAATTTTATGTTGGTTCACTCAAAGGGACCAAGAAGTGCTTGAGTGTTGCTGCCAAAAAGAAGTGATATCTTTTAATTTTTTGATGAGCCCAAATGTTAAAGTCCTCTTGATGTTTTCTATTTTATTTGGTGAGCATAACCAAATGTAAGATCAAAGCTCCTTAAAAATTAAACAGAACTCTTTTCCGGTCTTATACATTAATACTTTCTGTTATTTTGGTTGTAAGAACAACTCTGAAAAGTGCATTTTCATTTAAGAAATTGTAGCAACCTTTTGTACCAACCACAGATTGAATAGCTATCAATTTTAACAAAACCAAAGTCAAAGCAGAGGTTTTTATGAGACTGAAATAGATACACTATCCGTTCTATGATAGAAAACTTATAAATGTTTCTGAGTCTAATTTTTAAAAATTGTTGCAGAGATGGTTCAAAAGATTGAAGCAAAAGCAATCTCATTGATACCAAAATTAGATTTATGACAGTTTATACTAATGGGAGACAGATGAGTACATTATATTGCTTTTACTGTCTGATTACATATGTTTGGTGAAATCCTTTAAATTCAAATAATGTATTTTCTCTTTAAGTCCTCTGAGCAGAGTTTTCAGTTTTACGTTACATTTGAAAATAGCTTGAACCACCTTTCTAATCCTTGCACCATGGGTTTTCTTGACTTTTTATTGTTGACTTTCTATCTTTTTGTATTTACAGTTGAAAACTTGATGCCAAATTTTGTAAAACATGTTCTGTTCCATGCTGAGATTTTGTATGCCAACAATCTCCCTGGAGTGCATGCTTTAGTAATAAGCCCTGAAAATGGGAACTGATAATGGAAATACTGGCAGCCCCTTATGCAACAGGGGTGCTGGCCTGTGTTTCTGTAATTAGGAATGTGATTAGAAATAAGAGATGCTTTTGGTCTTAAATTTCAAGGCATAAAACGAAAGGATTTTAGTTTGTCTCACTTTTGGCAGACAGCAAATTTTAATAACACTGTGGCTTCCTGAGTCTGGCCACGAATAGTCTGTTGTTTGACAGTGCTTTCCAAGCATCATTCCTGTGTTTTCTTACTGTGTTTAACCATACCTTAGTTTTTTAAATAATTATTTCCCTTATTGTCTTCTTAATTTTTTCAGGTTTTAATGCATTTCTGCTCACTATCCTCAAAGTTGAGTGTCTTTCCTTCTATGGTACAAAGCATTAAATCTCAACAGCAGACACGTTTACAAAATGCAATGTAATGTGCTCTGTGTTTAGCATTATTTATTTGATTCTCTTGTCAGTCTTATGAAGTAGATGCTACTATTATCCACGTTTTGTAAATGAGAGAAGAACAGTAACGCATCTAAAAAATGTTAGAGTCCGCCCCCTTTATCACCACCCTATATTATGACTTAACCCATCTTCAGATAACCATTACTTAAGTCAATGTGAATCCCACAGTCATTCATTGATTATCTTTCATTTGGCAAATATTCATTGATGTGTACTATCCGTGGTGATACATACATGAAGTGTTTGACCTTGAGATGCTTAAAGGTAAATACTAACAGTATCTAATAACTGAATATTAGATCCCCCGCATCAAAAAAAACCCCCAAACCCCTGAATATCAAAATGTACACCAAGTTATTCAAGCTATCATATGCATTTAAAAATACTAAGTTAAAAAGAAAAAATTCAAATTATTTAAATCTGATAACAATAATAGAAGTTTTATTATTTTGGTCTATAAAAAATTACTAAGGATACAATGAACAGACAATATCTGAGAATCTCTGGACTATGAAGGCAATTTGATATTTTATCAGGGAAATTAAATAACTCCCAAACAAAACTAAAGGGGAGACTCTTATAGGATGGCAGGGTCCAGAAGAATTAAAGGGAGCTGTGAAATTGGTTATAAAAGTGATAACCAGTTTGGAACAAAGAAATACTTTCAAGTTTTGCTCACAAAGATACTTAAATAAATCTCAGTCAAATGAACTTGAGTTGCTGCAGGATAGTAGTTAATTTGAATTCAAATTATAAAAGACTTTTAGGAAATAGGTCAAAATACTTTTCGTTTAGAGAGCTAATTACATGATTTTGGTTATGTCTAAATAATAAAAGCATAATGGGCTATAAATCTTATTTAAAGATGATTTTTTTAATGCTTCATTCTTCTGCATTTAACCTTAGGCAAACTATAGGTACTGAACAGGAAGAGCATATTATCCTGTCACTTTATGAATATATGATTGTAGCATTTCAGTATACAGGTAGACATCCCATAGAAAAATAACTATAAATCTGAGGAAGAGATATATTTGACAGCTGAAAGTCTACACTCTTCTAGTTTCCACTGGTTTAGAATTGCCAAAAGCTTCTCTTGTAATTTGAGACCTCGAGCATATTGAAATTGCTATCAATGTTCCTTTAGCTACATTTTCATGAAAAGATGATTGTGTGATGCTAAAGGATTTGTTGACAAGAAGAATTTTTATTTCACAAGTCTGATCTTAAGGAAAAAAGAGTGTCAGTGGAAAATAGTTGACTTATTTTCTGAAACTCTAGAGAGATTAGCGTAAGGACTTGCTTTCAGTATCTCAGAGTTAGGTGAGATTTAATGATGAATTTCAATAACCAAGTGAAAAAGTAAAATATAAGAAAGTATGATTGATCATAGGGAATATATATAGGAGAAAATATTCATGAAATTGATAATATGTAAACATGAATGATATGGTGGGATTATGGAAAACAACATTTTGATTAAAAGAGAAGAATTTGGATTTAACCCTTGTTAGGACCTTCATCTTACTCTTAATTTTGTTGAGTCTTTTTCCATACTAGAAAACTGTAGGCTGAAGTTAAAGGATTGCAAGTTTGAGTTTCACTTGGGCAATTTAGGAGACCCTGTCTCCAAATAAAAACAACAAAACAACAATAAAGAAGTCTGAGGATTATAGCTCAATCAAAAAGCTAGGAATTCAATCCAAGCTACTTAGTAAATAAAGATATGAGTGAATTAATTAATGAAATCATGATTGAATAAGTGGGCAAAACCATTTGGTCAAAGTCTTGTATATTATATTTAGTCACATTTGATTGCTGATAAAAGAGTCACCACTAATATATATAAAATAGAAATTTGATTTTGTAAAAGCAAACAAGCAGCAATGCAATTGTCCAGAAAGTTACAGTCCTCTTCCAGTAAACTGGTTTCATGATTTCATGTGCCTTTAAATTTGTACTTCACAACTTTTTCTTTGTATAAGGCTCTCAGGACTTGATCTTAATTCAAGCTGAAGTATATCAAATGCATATTTGAGGCTCCCAAATAAAATTATTACATGTGACAAATATCTTTAGATGGAGTTTCCTGAAGATTCACTCCAATAAGTTGTTACATTTCTTTAATTGTAATATAGTGACTTGACCATGCCTAATGAGTTTAGAATGTTGGTGGGTACATGGACTTTTATAATAAAATTATATGGTCTCCTATTAGAGCGTACTCTTAGGGTAATGAGGAAGATAAGCAACTCAGTTCTCTCAGTTACGATCTTTATATTACTTAATATAAGCCTTATTGCTTCCCCTCAAAGCTGAGTACAGTATCTGTTTTCTTGGATAGTCAGAGGATTAAGTGATATTATTGTGCTTATATCAGAGCATCATGTGTTGAATAAATAGAAAAAATATTTAAATTTAATGATTTTGTTTAGCATCTCTAAGTGTCTGTAAATTGTTGATTGCTATATCCACAATATATTTTTGCTTTTGTTATCCAAAACTAATGGTATTTTCATTTTTACCATTCTTCTTTCATTTTTACCAATTTTTATAACTGATTGAGGATGTTATTAATGACATTTTGTAGAAAATGATCAAAACTCCATGTAAATAAGAGTTAAATTACTTTATGTAAAGCTTCATAAAGTATACCTATCTAAATTAATATCGGATATAGAATAATCTGATATAAATTTGAGTTAGCATTACATTTCATGCAAAATAATGAAAAGAATAAAGCTCACTCATACCAATATAAAGTTGGCACTATTTGAAAGTGCTTATATCAAGACTTTATTTTATGAAAAAATGAAAAAATTCATAAAAATAAGAGAATAATAATAGTTAATGCACTGTGTATCCTTAACTTTTAAGGTAGTTATTGAAATATGATTCTCTGTTACAAAGAAGAAACAGATAATAGCACAAAACTTTCTTTTCAATGAACTAAGAGAAACTATCAGTATAAATGAAATGTAAATTGTTTGGCTGTATCAACATTTTAAAAATGTTTTATTTATATTTATTGAAAACTTTAGTTCATGAGCACTTCTACAGATATGTCATTGCATTTCATTCATAATAATAATAACTATGTATTGTAAACCCAAATATCAAGTTCAGTCATCCAAGTATTGTAGTCTTCTTGCTAGTTTTTCTCTCAATCCAAAAAGTTACATTTGTAATCCCATTGAGACATTATTGGAATCCCAGCAAGTTAATTCCAATCTACCACCACCAATGCAATCCACTGTGAAAAGTAAAGACACAAAGACATATTCCAAGTTAAATCCAATCCCTGTGAGGACATGGGGAAAAGGCCTTGATCCTAGGCCTCTCCCAGAATTTATTATCCTGTGAAGAAGCGGGGTGGCTCAGGGATGAGTGACAGTGAGGATGGCAGGAATTACAGGAGTAACTTGAGCTGGCTGGCCAGGTGCAAGATTGGCATCTCTGTGAATTGCAGAGATAAAGACATGTAGACGGATTAATTTACATAATCCAATCTAGGTAGCAATGGAATTATTTGGGGGGGAGCTGTCACTTTGGTTTTGATATGCAAACTCTTTTGCCCTGGGGAGTCATAGCTTCTTATCTTGAGACTTGTACCTAGTTGATATTCCCAAAGCAATTTGCTCTAATATGTCACCAGCCCATGCTCATATCCTGTACTTATCTGTATTGTATGGAGAACACTATCTGAGGAAACAGGACTGTCTGTGGCTACAGGGATTGCATATTAGCACCTCAGCTAGCCTTATTTGCAGTGCTTAGAGCCAATTGAAGAGAGAAGGAAATACCCTAGCCAGGTTTTTACATATCAGTCTAAGGAAATGAGTCTCCAAATAATCAAAGTCACAGTGAATTCCTTTGGATTCAAAGGGTATCACTGGAGTTGTCTCCCACACTATGGGTTTATAAAATTTTCAAAAGTGGAAGGGAAAGAAGAAGTAATGCACAAGAAACCATAGGTCATTTTAGAAATACTATAATTTTAATTTTCCAAGTCCACATACGTTGAATTCCAAGACAGTGTTTCCAGTTTGACTATCAGATATATAAATGTTGGTCCATGGAGATTGGACTACTCTGATCCTACATCATAAACCTAAACTCTTAATTTGAAAATTGTTGTGCCCCAAAAGTGAGACGACGTCCAAAAAGGGGGGTTGAAAATAGCGCTTTTATTTTTTTAGCTGGTACCAGGGACACAGAGATGCGATGGAGTTTGCAGTCTGCAATTAGGTTACATTGGTAAGGGGTTTATAAAGGAAAAACCGCAAAGTATGAGTGGGGAGGGGTAAGGGTGTAGGGGCTCTGTTTGTTTTCTTATTAGGTTCTTAGGACAAACCTTAAGAGAGGCAGCTGGATTTACAGGAAATTATAATTGGTGATGAGCGGATAACAGGAAACTTCACAGGTTAATTTACAGATATCTTATAGAGTACAAAGGCTTACAACTTTAAAGCCTGGCAGTGGACCAATTCCTGGAAATTTACAGAGTACAGAGGTCACAGTTGCACAGGATAGGGAGTCTGACCAGGCATCTGGGATTTTAGGTTGGAATCTAAGATAATAGCAACAGCGCATACAGAACAGAATGACAATGCTCAGGTTAGAGTACAACAAAAATAACCAAAATACCTACATTGTAAGCTCTAATAATACCATAATCCTTATAAGTAACTTTGAAAGTGTCTTGTTAGTAGTCACACTAAACATTTTTGAGTGATATTTTACTGTGGTTTTTAGGCTACTAGTCAATAAGAAGGGTTATTTGAAATTAAGTAGTTTATTTGAAGCAGTGTTACATATTGATGTGCACTGTAAATATACACTTATTTAAAGTCTTTAGAATTTTATTGATAATAAGTTTTTGATATGATTGTAAATTGAAAATTCAAATCTTAAGTGTTTTAACTCTGTATGATAGTCAAATCATGACTAAAAAAATCCATAAAATATTGAAAAATAGGTACTTTTTTCCCCCTGGAGGAATTTTACTTTTTCGAGACAGAATCTGCTTCTTAATTCAGGATGGCTTTAAATTCATTGTGTAGCTCGGGGTGGGCTGGATCTCACAGTAATTCTCTTGCCTTAGCCTCCAAAGTGCTGGGATTACAGGTGTATCCCATCATGCCCAATTGAAAATTACCTTTCCAAAAAAAGAACAAAAAAAAGGAAGGGAGGGAGGGAGGGAGGGAGGGAGGAAGGAAGGAAGGAAGGAAGGAAGGAAGGAAGGAAGGAAGGAAGGAAGGAAACCTAATCTTAAAAAGTTAAGTTTATAACAAAAATTTAGTCATATTTTAAATAAAATACTTTAAACATGAGATATGAATACTTTTATCCTTAATCATAATACACATTCACAAAGATGCTTACATTATGGAAGTATACGTATACTTGTGAAAAAGTTAAAAATATATAGCTAAATAACTCATAGTAAAATCATATGATTAAGATTATTTGACTTATGAAAATATTGTAAAGATTATTTTATGAAAAGAATGTTTTTTTGGAAGATGGTACAGAACTATGTGTACATCTAGTTGCCACTGTGACTTATATAAATACAGTCCAACACTGGCGCTATAGCTTAGTGGTGCAGCGCCTGCCTGGCAAGCGCAAGGTCCTGAGTTTCATTCCTGGCACAAATAAATAAATAAAGAAATGCAGTCAAATTTTTAGGGAAATGGTAGGTTCCTAACACCCTTCCTTATTTTGTTGGTCTAAAATGAATATTATATATTTTCTAGGGAGAGGCAAAAAGTATGTTTTAAAATAGCATCTAAATATATGCATACAAGGAATGTTATTAGTCTGGAGTTGAAATGACCTTCCAATATGTGCTACAGCCTGGATGGATCTTGACACCATGACACTTGAGTAAACAACCCATTCTCAGAAAGACAGAAAGTGTTTGATTCCACTTATATGAAGAACTGGTAGGGAGAATGATGCCAGGGACAAGGAGCAGGGGAATGGGCTTGTTATTTGATGTGTACAGTTTGTGTGGGAGAAGATAAAGTCCTGGAGATGGACGATGCTAATGGTTGCTTGGCAGTGTGCAACTGGTTAAAATGACAGTGGAGTTTCATTACCATATGTATCTTACCATATTTTTAAAAAAGTGTTTTGGAGTCATCCATGTGTTTATAAATAGAAATGTGCCTTTTCACCTATAGTTCTCCCTTACCAACACCATAGTATAATTTCCAGAATAGTCATGGTAATAAAGTAACAGAATTTCACAGGTGTGTGGTATAAACAGTATACTGGGATTTGTATGCCTTTTGTTCTGAAATTAAACTGCTTTTAACTGATAAAAATAGTTAAAATGGAAAAAAAAGGGCATAGAAGGATTTTAGGTCAGTGATGGATTACAGATTGTGTGGTGATCCTAATAGGTAGTAATAAAATTGAAACTTTTCTTTTTTGCCTAGTGACATGATAGCCATCATAATATCCTGGTACAGTGAATTCACTCACATGTTTTTATGGATGCTGGTGTAAACAATCTTATTATCCTGTTTGTCATATGAAAATATAGCAAATACAATTATGTATAATCAGTAATACTTGATAATGATAATAAATGATTGTTACTGGTCTATATATTTACTATAGTATACATTTTATTGATATTTTAGACTATACTCCATTTACAAAAGGTTAGTGTATGCCATGATACATCAACAACAGCTCCATACATTTCATATTTATATATACCTTGAATGAAATTGCTTAAGATCCGTCTCAAAGCATACCCTTGTCATTACATAATGTAAGACATGTACTCATACTTCAGGACACACATTTCATTGAAAAATGCTAGAAGACTATTCCTGACAGTGTTAGTATTCTTAGAAAGTGGGCAAGATACTGGTTTATTACATGTTTTTCACAGTTTCTGTAATTGAAATGCATGCACATAAAAGTGAAAAAATAAAAATTTCAATTTGGTTTATACAAGTATATTGAATGTGCACTACTATATATCTGCATAATATGTAAAGCTGTATTTTTTGTTTTGTTTTGGGTAATATAACAAAAATGTGAATCATGTTCTGCTTTGGATAGTTTTGTAGTTTACTGTCATTCCCCTGCACTGGGCATTTCAGTGATGATATTGTGTTCTTAAGAAAGTATTTTGGCCTGGGATTTAGCTCAGTGGTATAAACACCTGCCTGGCAAGCATGAGGTTGTGAGTTTGATCCCTGGTACCAAAAAAGGAAAACAAAATATATTTTATAATAGGATTTGGAGTCAAATTGCCAGTGTCAGTTTTAAATTTGAACATACTATACAGCGTTACAGAAACATACTATATAATGCTGCCAATTCTGCATGATTTTTCCATACCATAATAAGTGTAAATATTATACCACCTTTCATATTTATCTGCTAAGATATAAATCCCATTTTCAATCCAATTTCTTTTGATATAACAAAGCTGAACTCTATTTAATTGACAAGCGTTTTCAATGTATTACCTATTTGTGCCTTTGCCTAATTTCGTATTACTGTTGATTTTTTTAAATCTAGTCATGTATAAAAATATTGTGATTTTTTTTGTCTTATAGTTAGAAAAACCTTTCAATCATGGCCTCATTTTTAAATCTTTTAATTTTAAAGCATTATTTACAATAAAATTTTGTTATATAGACATTACAAAATTTTTAAACACTTAAATGTGTTGATCTATTTAATGGTTGTAAAATATCTCGAGGTACCTTTATCATCAAAGTATGGCTGAAAGTGTTTGCTAACTTATACTACTATTTTTACATTTCATTTTGACCAGTAATATTTATGGTCTTTCTGGAATTTATTTGGCTGATATTACTTTTATTTTCTAATGGCTATCAAGTCTTAATACTAATTTTTGAGTAATAGTTCAGATGCTTAAATTCAGAATACAGATTTATCATATTTAATTTCCTTGTACACATGATAATTAGAAAAGTATTATCAAACTGTACCAGATTACCAAACTGTAGATAGTTGAGAAAAATGATTATTTATTCACAGAACTATTAGAGCTTATCTTCTTGGGTTCTCACTCAATCATTTTTAGTACCAATTTATTAAGAGCCCTGCTCAGTACTGAAAACTCATGGTTCATAAGACACTAACCAGAAGTATCTGAAAATTGAGGCCATTCATATTTATGTGCAAATTCATAATTATTAGGTAGATATTTACTGTGTGATACTGTAATGGAATAGTGGAGGAACAAAATTATTTTAAAGATACTTGTCTTTGTGAAACAGCTTTGTTAAAATGGAAAATTTTAATAAAAGATTAGGATTCCACCTCTCATTTTATATGTAGTAAAATTTTGATCCAAGGAGATTAAACATTTTAAGATTATATTTTAAATTCATTGCATAAGTTCACTTAAAACCTTCATTTATGGATTCCCAAGTTATCCTTGTATTTTACCATAGTTATTTCATTTTGCTTTATCAGGATATTACAATAGTATGAAAAAAGGTTCATGGTGATAGGATTTTATAGGTACCTTCTCTAAATTTTTGTAGTACTGTATTTGTATCATCATTTCTGAAAGCTAACCACATCATTGTTCATTACATTGAACTTTTTGTGCCTATTTCTGTTTGTTGTTATTCAGTGATTTTTTTCTTTAAGCATAAATACCAATTTAAATCTTTTGATTTATGTGTACCCTGACCTTGGAATACTTTTAAGAATACTTCAAATGGGAAAAATGGCACATTATTCTTGTTTTTGTTGTTATTGTTGTTCTTATGGATCTTTGTAAGATTTGTGATTGCCAGTTTTAAAATATCAACAAAATCTACACACAAAAATTTATAGTGCTCTTATATACTATCATGAACCACTGAGAAAAAAGTTATGAAACAAATATTCACAACAGTAACCAGAAATTTAAATATTTAGAAATTTACCTAACAAAGTAAAATAATTCTACAATGAAAACTCTGAAAAAGGAAATCAAAGAGGACATGAGAAAATGGAAAAATATGTTGTAGTTACTTTTGTTTTGTATCTGAGACAAAATACCCAACACCCCAAGTTAAAGGAAGTAAGGTTTAGTTAGCCCACAGTTGGTAGATGTTTTAGTTCATAATTGGTTGCATCCAAGGCAGGGTGACTTGGCACATTGCAGAGGAGAAACAGTTCATGGCTGAAGAAGACAACAAAAGCAATGAGGGATCTTTCTGCCCTTTTATCTTATCCGAGCTGCCTGTTTTACAACTGGGTAGCAATCCCATCTTTAATCCTAGTATTGCACCATGAATCAATCCAGTCATACACTCTAGATTCAGCCAACTCTGAAAAAGTACCATGTATGACTGCATGAGGTTTTGGAGTGACATCTAAACCCAAATCATAATATTCTGCCCTCTCCCCCCAAAGACTTTCCTTTATGCAAAAGGAATTTACTGCATTTGTAAGAGGTGCTGGAAAGTCTAAGTCAGAAGTCTCTGTGATTTAAGGCAAATTCTTAGCTGTGAGCCTCTGGACAAATAAAAAAAAGTTAAACCCTCTACCACTCAGCGACACAAGACAGACAATTCCATTCCAAAAGTTACAAATGAGGATTTCAAAGGATGAGAACAAAGCAAGACCAAATCCATCAAGGCAATTATTACAGTTCTACTTCCACCATCTCTGAAAATTTGTGGTAAATGGTAAACTCCAAAGGGGTTGGGTGGATCCGTTCGATGGCACTACTGGTTCTTTTTTTTTTTTTTTTTTTTTTTTTGGTACCGGGGATCAAACTCACGACCTCACACTTGCCAGGCAGGCACTTAAGCCACTGAGCTAAATCCCCAGCCCTGCACTACTGGTTCTTGTAGCTTCCATGGCTTCTTTCTTAGATTCCCGTCTTAGAGTTTTCTTTGGACACTACATTCTGGCTTCTCCAAACTTCTGGAGTCTTCACTGCCCCTTTGACTTCAGTCAGAGCTAAACACACTGCCGTCTCAGGAGCACATTGCCTGACCTCCTACGCCCTCTTTTGAAATCTAAGTGGAAGCTTTCCTGACTCCATGGCTGTGAGGCTGTAAAGCAAGATGCTGCTGCTTCTGATGCTCTCAGGCCATCTTTTCTATTCTGTTCCTTTTCAGCAATCAAAATTTCACTCCATCTTTGGAGTTCCCAGGTATACTGGAGCTTCTTTTCTGGCCAAATTCAAAATGCTTCAAATCGTTCTGCTGTGTTCTTTGCTGTTGATTATCAGCATAAATCTGGCTAAAAGCCCTCCACCAGTAGCTATGTCCCCACCTCAACATTAGACTGTCTTGAAATTTCTTTTGTCAGATTTATTAGTCTGCTGCCCTTGGTCTCAGTGGGTCATAGTCTCTGGATATGAGCAAAATGCAGACAAACT
>PVJX010045954.1:0-12462 GCA_004027295.1 Dolichotis patagonum | reverse complement strand
AAAAAAAAAAAAAAAAAGGGAAAAGCTAGAAATCTCAAAAAAAAGAAAGAAAAATGAAAATCAATGATCTAAATATCTATGTCAAGAGGTAAGAAAAGAACAGCTTAATGTATCCAGAGAAAGTAGGACAGAAATAACACAGACAAGATCAGACGATGATACAGATAGAAAGATACACGAAATATAGTTATAAACTCAAAAGGGGTTTTTGTGAAAAGTCTAATGAAATCGATAACTCTCCAACAAGACTGATTAAGGAAAAAAGAGATTAGGCACAAATAATTGATATCAAGAAAGAGGAAAATAACTCACTATGGATCCTACAGATGATGGACAGATAGCAAGAGGTGCTTATGAAAACCTCTACTTCAGTAACGTTTTAAAAATTAGTTGAAATAGGCAAATCCACTGAAGCAAAATTGACATGAAGAAATAATGTGAAAAGGCATGTCTTTAAAAGATGTTGAATGCTTAATTCTAAAAATTTCAAAGTAAATATTTCCAAACATTTGAAGAATACCATTCTTATACAAACTATTGCAGAAAGTAAAAGAAGAAACATTTTTCTAGTTGTTTTATAAAACCAGTATGAAATTACTATCAAAATCTGAAAAGGTACTAATAAATTCTAATAGAAAAGGATACTGATTGAGTTGGGGTTATACAGGAAGAATGGCTGGATCTACATTTCAAAAATCTACATGATTTATCATAAGAATGATATTGAAAGATTTGATCACCTCAAAAATACAGGGAAGCATTTGACAAATTCTACACTTGTTTATTACATTGAAGCAAATTTCATTAAATGGGTAAAATAGCTACAAAAAATTATATGGCAAACAAACATAATATAAATTTCAGAGCACTTTGCTTCTGGTATGAGCGCCATAACTAGGACAATTTTTGCTACCACTTCCTCCCAGTCCCACATCAGATCTCCTAAACAGTGCAAACCAGAACAAAAAAGAAGGAAAACATGGGATGAAGGAATGGAAGAAAAAAAACTACCATTATTTGCAGAATGTACAACTGCGTGCATACATAATTCAAAAGAAACCACAATTAGTGAAAATAATACGAATGTAATGCCAAATTCAATAAGATGTTCATATTCTGGCAGCAAATACGTTAGATACTGTAATGTAGGATACTATCTACAATAACATTGAATAATTCGTATCTGGGAAAATTTAATAAAAGATAATAAGACATACACATAGGGAATAGACATACACATAGGGATTTACAGAAATCATTGAGATAAATTTTTAAATAACCACATTGCATGCATGCCTGTCATCCTGCAATCCCAGCACTAAGGAGGTTGAGGCAAGAAGATTATATGCATTCAAAGCTAGCCTAGGCTACATAATGAGTTTAAGGCCAGCCTGAACTACATGGAAAAAACTATCTCAAAAAAACCCCAAAACTTTAAAATAACTAAACAAATGTGTGTATACACATCATATTTATGGATTGGCAGATTTAATGAAGGAAAGGTGTCAATTTTCTGCAAACTGACCTGCAGATTTAATGTAATCCCAATCAAAATCCAGTAGAATTTTTTAAAAACTAACAAGCTGATTTTAATATTGGTTTGGAATGCAGAGCCAAGAAGAGCAATGATAATCTTTAGCTGAATAATTTATACTGCCAGATACTAAGGTTTATTTTACTGCTATAGCACATAAGTCACAATGATATTGACATAAATAAATGATAAATAGATCCATGAAACAAGTGCAGTCCATAAATATACCCATACATTATTACAGTTAAATTGAAGACAAAAATGAAAGAGCTGACCTTTGCCTAATATTTCCATGTCAATGGGATAATCATGTAAGAAAAATTATGATTCTACTTCACAAATATAATGTCAAAGGTGGAACACTAAGGCTTCTAGAAACAAACAGATTCAAGAATCTAGACAAGGAAAAGAGTTTTAACCAGGATACAAATAGCACTGAACATAATATTGAAGATTAATCAACTACAGAAAAGAAATAACACCAATGCTCCTCAAATATTTCCATGAAACAGAAAGGGTAGGAATGCTTCAAAACCCATTCTATGCAACCATTATCCCCCTGATACCAAAATCAGATAAAGATGCAATAACAAAACAAATCTATATCCTTGAAGATGATATGTGTGAAAATCCTCAAAGCAATTCTTGCAAACAGAATTCAACAACTCATTAAAAAAGATAAAAAACCATGATTTAATTTAACTGGTTTTAATTCCAGAGATGCAAGGATGGTTCAATGTATGTAAATCAGTATATGTGGAAAGTCTTTAACAAAATTTATGATAAAAATCCTGAAGACAATAGGTATAAAAGGGTCCATGGAATAATGGTTGCCTGACAAAACCAACATCATACTGAATGGTTCTAAATGTGAAATGGAGTCAAAGTTCTTTTCTTGTTTTTGACTTTCAGGGAAACCCCCATCAATGCCCCAAAGCAGGTAGCTCCACAAAGGAGATTATTAGCTTTACATGAAGCAGCGAAAGAGAAGTGTATGTTAACATTCACAAAACTGTACGTCTCCATTTTATTAGGAAAAGGATTTATTCAAATGCTATTGCCTGACTCAGTCACTTCAAAATAATCAAAATGATTTATAAAATATATGAAATAGTTTAATATAAAATGTGTGTGTGTGTGTGTGTGTGTGTGTGTAAGACTTGTGAATTCTAGTAACTACTAGAGCACTATTTCAACTCCTTTCACTAAGAAATTTCCCTGAGCAAATCACATTACAGAATTACATGGGATATTCCATAAGTTTCTACCTTTGTGATTAGTGGTAAGCAGTTAGGATTGGACAGAAGTAGCTAAATTTTCATGGGAAGTAGCTAAATTTTCTAGTCATGGGAAGTAGCTAAATTTTCTTTGCTGTTAGCACTGTCATGGGTTGCACTATGTCCCGGGGGGGGGGGGAGTTGACATCCTAGGGCATGGTGCCTCAGCGTATGATCTGACTTGGAAACAGAGTCTTTACAGGAGCAATCGAGTTAAAATGAGGCTACTGGGGATGGGCTGTCATTCACATGATTGTGTCCTTATGAAAAAGGAGGAGTGTGCACACTGGGGTGGACATGAACAGAGTAAAGGCAGCAAGGAGATGGAGGGAGAAAGCCTGAGCTATACAGCCTGAAGAGACCGGCATGATGTATCTCCTTTACACAGACCAGAAGACACCAATCTTGCAAACACTTTGATTCTGGACATTTCGACTCCAGGGCTGTGAGACAATAAACTCTGTGATTTAGGCATTCTGCTTTGGGGTCACCCACTACAGTAGCCTCAGAAAAGTAACATAGGGACCAACTCCGAAGCTGTCTCTCTATACTTTGAAGTACCTGAGAACGTGTGAACGTAGCCACTAGCTGCAGCACACCGCAAGGTGGCAACATATCCATTGAGAGAAAGGACAATAGGGCTTTTCATAGTCGCTGCCCTTGGGTAAGTTACCTGCACCCCTGGCTGTCCAGAAATGCAGAGTTCTGCGGTAGAAACCCAGCCAGGCCTGAAGGAGCTGGAGACAGAGCTGGCATCACAGCAAGCCAGTGGAAAAGTGATCAAAATACAATTTCCTCCAGAAACAAAATATCTGAATGGAGGAAAAATGAGTTTTCTGAGAAGACAGCTGGCAGAAAAAGATTTCTCAGATCACAAAGAAGACAGGCCCCCTCTCTATCACCCCTGGGGATAGATCAATGTTTTGAAAGAAAGGAAAGCAGCTAGGCATGGATTAAAATTAACTACAGAAGAGATGTCTTCAAAAAGCCACTTCATTTTATTTCATTCTTAGGGGAATATACTTAAAACTGGTATTCATAAGCATCTTCTCACAGATACAATGTTCAGTGAATTCTCCCTGAACGAAGCATCTAGCTAATCACAGAATGTCAGTGACTTAGTCAGGACTCTCTACTGCTCCCTGATGGCCACACACACATATCCAGGGAGCAAAATCTAGGAATAAAGACCTGAGGCTCTACTGTGAAATACCCCAGCACAACAGCGTCGTGAAAAGAGTCATCCATGGGAAACAGGCTATTTGGCAAAACAAAAGTACACGGTGAGAAATCCACTGGAAAGAGGAAATGGTACAATTTTCAAGAATGGGACAACCATGAACATACAGTTTCTTGAAGAATTGAAAAAGGAAAAAGCTTTCATCTGTGTAGTATGCTTTGCTGAATTTCTGAACCTGAGTCAAAATAATTAGAAAGTGAGCTAACATATCATTGATGCCTGTACACTTTATATGTAAGACTGTGGCATTTCCAAGTCCACTTACTAAAAAGCCATGAAATAAGGCCTACTGTGCGAGCTATATGAAGGAATGTGCCTTGACACAGACAGCCCAGGGCACTTATGACTGCTAAATCAGCATCCAGGAAGCAAAACTGATTGTCAGTGCCTCATCCTGCCTTAATAGAAGCCACTTCTAAGCCAGACGCTCTTTGTTAATGGAAAGAGGTACACAGGGGCGTCTGTCATTGGCAACCACACTCCCTGCCACTCCCACTGGGAGCCATCAGGAGGGGATGAATGGGAGCAAGGGGCTCCCATCTTAGCAACTACACAGGCTGGGCATGGCAACATTGTTTTGAATCAGAGAGAGAGAGAGAGACGGAGAGAGAGAGAGAGTGAGAGAACCAAAAACAAACAAACACACACACACATACACAAAAAGACGTGGACAAGGATATTTCCTAGAAACCCACATTATTTGGACAAGCTCCCAAGTCAGGGAAAACCATCACAGTCACCCTACTTCATCATAAATGTCTCCAATTTGGCAAATTCTCTTCCACTAAACACACCACATCCTTGAAAGATCGTGACTATTTATACATGAATCAGTTGTGGAACACCCGGCTTGATAAATACATTTTTAAAACAACTTTTTCAGCATAGAGAGCTCAACTTTCCAGAAACAGAAGTCTGGAACTGTTCAATCTGAAAGGCAGAACTCAGAGATGAAAGAACAGAGGACGGGTTATGAACTCAGACAGCGGAAGGCACACTGTCACAATGGACTCCGTGAAGAGGTCACTGTGTAATGTGGGTAAGAAGGTGTGAAATATTTTAATTGCATAAGTGATATGTAAAAGCATTCTGTTTAAAAATTACTCTTCAGAATTAGATATCATAAGTGAAATTAAGACTACTCTCCCAGAACATTTTCGCCCTCTCTAATAGCTAATATTATCTTCATTTTGGGATGCACCCTTTCCAAATATTAAAAAAACTATGTACATACATACATATGTATATGTGTATACAGGTTACACACAATCATAGACACATACAATCTCTGTGTATGTGTACTCTCCTACCTAGTAGCAATAAAAAATGTATATTTAAGATCTAGCCATGTGGACACTGTAATCGGTATCTTGAGTACTAATCTTAGTGGGCTTTTTCTAAGATATCCTTATCCTAGTGTCTTCTCCTCAGTAAGAAACTTCCATATTGGCTTAAGAAGAACACAAATTTCCTCAGTAGTCATTGAAAGAGAAAAATATTTCTCTATGTATTTATTACTTGAGAATCAAGCAGCAAAGCCCAGAGGAAGGAAGACAAGCCCAGAATTAATGCCATGCCAATGGACCAGAAAGAGGGTAAGACAACTACTAATTATAGTTCCTTTCTGAAGGAACAATGTGTACAAGAAGACTATGGAGTCAATGACTCAAGGATCTGACACAGATGTCACAAGTCTAGATGTCTCCATGGGCTATGTGTACAATATAACTGAGCACCGGAAGCAGGATGAACCTTATCTTTCATGCTAGTGATGCTAGCAGGGGTTGACAGATCATGATGAACTAGAAAAAGTGCCCACCATAGAGGACCACAGTCCTCTAGCTGTAGCCCACATCAGTTATTGTAAAACGCAAGTTCACTGTCAGATCTCCCTGTTTTAAAAAAGAAGCAGAAAAACAGCCTGAGATTTCATTACAACTATCTTGATTTTTCAATGTTGACTATTTTAAACCCCAAAGTAACAAAAATTAAACCTTTGACTAGTCGCACTGCAGGCAGAATTTGGTTCTCAGGAATTTGGATCACTTAGCAACTCTCATTTACCTCCAAATGTATTTCCCGGCTGACACAGCAATGTCTCAGTGAAACATTCTTTGACAAATTACTACGGAGAACACAGATAGTTTTTTGTTTTAAGTGTTTTGGTTTTTGTTTTCCCATACTTGAAGATATCAGTGGCAATTAGGGCGATGTTTCTCTTTCCATTTACAGTTTTGGAATGAGTGTTCTGAAAAGGAAGAGGGCAAAACCACCCACTGAATTTTTATTTTCTTAGGCATTTTCAAATTTATCAGAAGAGTTTTAAATTGAGTCATTTTAGAAATAGACTGCCGGTTATACTTCCTGCCCTCTTAGTTTATCAGAGGCAGGTTACAGGTTCCTCATGGAGCTGGGGAAGAAGTCTTCTAGAAGTTCCTTCTAATGGTGATCACGATACAACACAATCTGGGGAGCAAATCGCTGCTCTTGGAATCAGCCACTGCAGGACTGTGTGCTGAAAGGGCTGAGGACGCAAGCCAAGGCCTCAGTCAGCAGTGTGCCTAGAGCCCTGCCCTCTGCTCTGATTTGCAAGGGTACTGTGTTTAATCACTGCTCCTTTTCACCAGACTCCAGACATTTAAAATTGCACGTAGCAACTAGAGATTATGAATGCAAACATCAGTCTTTCCCCTATCAAGTGAAATCTCTTTCTTAACGATCAGGGTTAAGGAGCAGACACTTGAACAAGATGAACAATTTTTAGGAAGGAACTGGCAAGATGAAAATATCAGTGAACCGTGCTATATTAAAACAGTCACTGATGGTCTCATGTTCAACAAACCATTTTTAAGATCAAGACACTTGGGGGGCTCCTACAGAGGAAGTTTCTGCAGATGATCATCCTACCTTGAAGATGAAGTCAGCCATCAGCGGTCCTGCAATCTTAAAGGTCTGCCTCTCTGAGCCCTTCTGAAATTCAACTGTTGTGTTTTCCACAACAAAGACTCCCGGGTTGTTAAAACTGTGTTCTCCTTTGCTTCCTTGAAGTGTTTTTGATTCAATAACTAAAATGTAAAAGTAAAATTTAAATAAGAAAACTAGCCTTTTAAAAAGTGTGTCCATCAAACTGACATTTTATAAGCACAGTATCAGTACATGCTCTCAACACAATATCAAAATATCCACTCAATTTACATTGATTCATGTTGGTGGAATACATATATAACCATTTTAAGTTGCCTATGAAAAGATACTAATGAGGGTGGTAAGCACAATAAGTCTACTTAGTACCTTGGAGCCATTTTTAGTGTAAGGAAAAAGAGAAAACATTTCTTTATATATTTTTTTCCATGATGGAGCTAAAACACACACAATGAACAAAGTCAGGTTCACTCATTACCTGTTCAGATTTTACACTTAGTCCTTTATTTAGAAAAAAGCATAATAATTTGAATTCTTTTTTTAAAAAAAACACCTTTTTGTTTTAAAATAGGAATAGATTCACAGGCAATTGCAAAAGTAACATGGAGATGTCCTAGATAACCCCTCCCAGTCTTCCCTGATGGTGACAGCTTAGGAAATGAGAGTACAGCAGCGAAACCAGGAGATCGATGCCACAGTGTGTGATATGGTTTGATGTCATTTTTCACACAATGCCACAGAGCCAATACAGAACCACCCCACTGCCATGTTATACCATTCTTACTCTAATTTGCTTTCAAAGTGCTTTTAAGATCTCCTTCAGAAAAATGTTTCTCCACAGTTTGAACAACATGACATTTCTATTGTATTTAAATTCTTTCTTTCTTTTCCCTTTTCGTGACTCTGTTTTATTTTGATAAGTCACCATACTTAGTAGAACTGGCCGCAGGCTGAAAGAAGCAATAACAAGGTTCACAGCGGGGTACTGCGCCACCTGTGTTTCTGGTCCCAGCCTCTCTACCTGGCTGTCTTGGGTTGTCATTGTCTTCGATCTAAAGTGAGGACTGGGTGATTCTTGTGTCCAGCTCGGCTATGAAACCTACAGTCTATTCCGAGGTGCTGCGGTAGACATGAGCAAAGAACACAACAGAATCAGAACTCCATTTACTTCAAACTTAAACATGCAGAGCTAACAAAATGCAAGATGGGCCAGCACAGGGAGTTCTGCCCCATGGGCTGCTGGGCTCTGGCTCTTTTCATTTGCTGGGTTTCCTCTCTGCCAAGATGCAGGTGTGGGAATCCAACTGCGCCCGACAGGCTGCATCCCAGGCACCAGGAGACAACCTTGATTATCCCTGACAGGCAGGCTGGGAACTTTGCTGAGAACATTTAAGGGCTGGCTACGAGCTCCTTGATCTGGAGGAGTCATTAGTGGTCAAAGAATAATGCTGGCTACTCTCAGGCACACAAAACCCCAACCACTTTGGCCCTGCTCTCCACGACCGCAGATTTTTGGAAAGTGCAAGATTAAATTCATTTCCTAGTTCCAATGAAGATATAAAATCGAGTGTTATAAAGTGTGTTGTCAGTAAAAAGCAAGATTGGGAACTAGAGATAGCAAGCAAGCCCCACACTGGAGGAATTAGGTCTATAAAGTGAAGAAGAAAAACAACGAGCACATGGGCAATATCAAAACAGAATGAAACTGGACATAAACCATCCTCGTGGAAGCTTGTGAAACACCGAGATTCTAGACTGAGATGTAGCCCAAAATGACTTGATTAAGTTAAAGCAGTGTGTGATGGATTCCGCGGCTACGGGGTGGGGGGAGTGTAATTGCTTTACCACTCTCTTACTTTCTGGAGCACAGCTTTCCAAGTTCCACTGGGATGCAGGGCGGGGAGGGGGTCCAGGAATCTGGGAAGACAAGACGACCTGGGAGGAAGGAAGACCTGTTGCTATGACATCCACCTTCTAACCAAAGGCCAGCATTTCTGTTAGTTTGGTTTTGGTGCCCTGTTTTAAATGCCAACTCATTCCACTATTTCAACAGTATATAAGATTTTGAAGTACAAATGGCCAGTAAGTACATGAAAAAAATGTTCAGCATCTTTGGCCATCAGACAAATGCAAATTGAAACAACTCTGAGATTCTATCATGCCACAGTCAAAATGACTTGCATCAAAAACACAAACATAAATGGTAGAGAAGATGTGGGGGGAAAGGAAATTTCTATAGTGTTAGTGAGAATATAAACTACTAAAACAGTTGTGAAATTTTGTATGGAGCCTTCTTAAAAAACTAAAAGAATTTACACTTGTTTGACTAGCAATACTTCATTTAGATATAATCCTTCAAGAATTAAAGACATCATACTATAGTGACTCATGCATACCCAGTTAATTCACAATAAGGCAATTCACAATAGCTAAGCTTTGCAAACAGCCTATATGCCCATCAACAGATAAATAAAGAAAATGCAGTACATACACACAATAGAGTACTATTCAGCCATAAAGAAGAATGAAATCATGTAATTTGCAAAAAAATGAATAGTTCTTAAGAACAAAATGCCAAGGGAAGCAAGTCAGACACACAGCATTAAGAATTGCAGGGTTTCTCTTATCTGAAAAACTCAAAATACAAATAAAGAGTGAAATAAAGGAGAGATGGTAGAAAACACATGAGTAAACTTTTTGAAGATGGTGAAGAGGATTAGAGAAAGGAGGGAGAGTAAGGAATTGAAAAGACCAGGATGTGAGGTCACTCTACACCAATTTCCCAAAAGGGATGTAACTATTACCACAGACATTAATAAAAATAAATAACATGTTTTCTTTCTTTATAGAAAACATGATTTTCAGTGACACAGATATAAAAACACAAAGAGCAAAGAAAATTCTCAAGTTACTCATCCCACACTTCTTTACCATGGAACTATATGTTTATTGTAAAATATCACCTTCCCCGTTTTTTCAAAGGGCTTCTGGATCTCTCAAGAATGACACTGCTGCCCATCCAGGAGATGGAAAGTAGGTGCTCCAACCTCAGCTGCACAAGCAAGGAGCTGAGTCCAAAGCAGCTAGGAGAGGAGGGTGGGCTGACTTGAAGAAGGTGGCGCCTGCCTGCAAACAGTGACCCTGAGCACTGGGAAGGCCACTCTGCCAGACGCAGACATCGACGCAGTTCTTCAAAAGCTGCCATTTATACCAGAGATAAATTGCTTTTTCTTAATACCCATGCCTCTTAGAATAAATGGCAGAAATGGAGGCCATGGGTTTGTCACTCAATAATTCAAATGATGTTCCGACTTCCCAGTGCCTCGGGGAAGGAAGTTTTCATTCCTTTCTGTCTGCTCTCCTGGGTGTGATTCAGGGCTCTTGGGATCTGCATGCTCCAGCCCCTCCCCTCTCCCTTCTCAGCACCTGCAGTGAGCCTGTGGCTTCTGCAGCAAGGTAGCTGGGGCCTGTGAGACCCCGGGAACCCTGAAGCACCCCTCCACTACCAAGGATCAGGCCATAAGCCTCTCTCCTGCTGTCCACCACCCTATGACTGCTCTCAGGTTTAGACTGAGCGGAGGGGAGCAGATCAGAAGAAGGTAGGAGAAGAAGCCTCAAACAGTAACAAAACAGACTCAGCAATCAGGGTCTTTTCTCCTAAAATCTTTAAGGCTGTAATGATGCCTTTAAATATTTTAATCCATACTTATTTTTAAAAAGACACAATGGCTAAAAAAGTAATGAATGTTTCCAATGACTTCTGGCAGAAAGGCTTGCAACTGAGAAGTTACCAGTGTGGACTTGTTTGTAAAGAAATAAAGTTTTTAAACCATTGCCAGGGAATCTGCTTGAATTCTGAAGGCCACAAAAACACAGTTAGGTAAATGTGTGGCAAGGGTTTAGCACATC
Organism: Dolichotis patagonum; assembly: GCA_004027295.1. NCBI lineage: Eukaryota > Metazoa > Chordata > Mammalia > Rodentia > Caviidae > Dolichotis > Dolichotis patagonum. The sequence goes on along the minus strand of PVJX010045954.1, from coordinate 1,580 downwards.
AAATGTAGTTATAAACGCATCAAACTTTTACCTATAGAAGAGCTATATTCTTGTAGTATATGTTCATATACTACAGTGTGGCATAAAGCATTTTGGATTCTCAATTTTATTGCTAGTGGAACACATGTAATGCTGAAGTTTTGCTGCAATAAGATTTATTTTGCAGAGATATTACCAATTTCATTTTTGAAGGGGTGCATTACAGGAAAATTTGAGGTCAGTGTTCCCTACATAACGTGGCCAGCCTTGGATCGGGACTAGAAATTCAGCAACTAAACTGCTATGAGAAGGATGTTAGTTGGACATTCTGTAATTAAATTCCATTCCACAACAAAGAGACAGGGATTAACGTCACTGGATATTCTCACTTCTGAATAATGCAGTCTTTGGAGTGTTGAAGTTAATATGGATCTCAAAAGAAGGACTTGTTAATGCAAAATAAGCTTGATTTCAGAAACACATTATTTTTAAAAATAAAAATGCAAAATATAGTTGTATAAATGAAGAAAATAAAGCCTCTTCTATATTTAGATATTCAGAAATGTAAACTCAATCATTTGTAAATGAAGCCAATTCTGTTTATCACTAGGGAAAGATAAAGTTCAGAAACACTTGCAGAGCCAATTGTGACACTGTTCAGAAGGTGAAATATTTCAAGCAACAGATCTGTCACTACTGGAAATGGGAACATAGCTGAGCCCCGTTCTTGGAAGAGTGCCAGAATCTTGAGTGTAAAGTTGTGTAGGCACCAGGGATATAGTTCAGCAGCACAGAACTTGCCTAGCAAGTACAAGGTCATGAGTTTAATTCCTGGTACCAATAACAATAATAAAAAGTTGTGTTTAATATGCTGGTATATATCTATGCAAATGAAGTTTGCCTCAAAGTACTCACTTTTACTTCATTGTTTACTGTTTGCTTATTATGTTTTTATAATTTAAAAACAATTTTTGAAGTTGAATTTTGTAGAATTACCTTTAGTAACATGAAAATATCAGACCCCGTCACTGCATATCAAAATGCTTAAAACATCTTTTTATATATAATTCACATGCCACAAAATGTATATAGGTATGTGTGTATGTATGTACATATGTGCTATAACACTGAACTACATCCCAAGCCCAAATCCAGCCATTTAACCTATATAATTTAATGCATACCTGTATGCAGCATGTTTACAAAGTGAAATCATTGCCTTGGTCTCAATTTAGAACATTTCTGTCACCACTAAAAGAAATCCCACAGCAAGTCAGGCAATTACCCATCCACTTTCTATCTCTGTAGTTTTGCCCATTTTGTGTATTATAGGTAAATGGAATCATGTGATATGTAACTTTTTGTGACTGGCTCCTTTCATAGATGCATGATGTTTTCAAGGACTGCCCATGTTATAGCCTAATATCCATGTTTCATCTCTTTTCATAGCCAAACAATATTCCACATATTTAATATTTCACTTATTCATTGAATAGTTAGTGAACATTTTTATTAATTCCACTTGATGACTAGTATCAGTAACACTACTGTGAATATTCAGCATTTTGTACTTTTTAATCCAAATGATATTTCACAGCAGT
>PVJX010045953.1:0-12501 GCA_004027295.1 Dolichotis patagonum | reverse complement strand
AGAAGCTGGTGGAGAAGCTGCCCAGCAATCTTCAGAGCCGCCATGTCATCTGTGCAGAAGGATAGCCACCAAGGGAAAGGACTCTGACTGGACCAGTGTCCACAACAGGGTTAGAGTCCTGCTATACCACTGTCACTAACGTTTAAAAATGACCCAGGTCCTGGGCTCCAAATAGACACATAGCACCCCAACCACACCCCACAGAACCAAGTCAGGCCCCTGCTAGGAAGCTGAGTAAGATGCAAGCCTCTGTCCTTCTAATGGACTGGGGAAAGACTGGCTAAGAGGCCAAATTATCTCAATCAGGGTCAGGGTCTGCAGTCCCCACATGCACACCTGCCTTGCTCTTCTTAACTGCGGCTGTATCTCGGTGTCAAGGCTGCTGGTAATGTGGAGGGGGACCTCCCACTTGGTTTCAAGACCAGACCCAGGCTAAAAATAGGCCCTATCATTGCCTTCTAATGGCCAGGCTCTCAGAGAACCTTGCGGGATCTAGAGTGCTGGGACTAGGGGAAGAAGAGGGGCGTTGGTGCCCTCGCCGCTCTCAAGTTCCCTCCTGCATCTGGACAGCTGGCCTGTGTCCAGCATATAAGATTTGCACATTCCTTCCTCCCTTAAGCCTCTTTTTTGCTGAAATCCTCTGTTGGAAAGACCAGGCCTCATTGTTGGGTTACAGCTGCTAAGGATGAACAGAGACTTCAAACAGAGCCAGCACTTTGCAGAAAGTGGGGGGAAGGGATTCAAGGTGGTCCAGACCCCACAGGTAGAGAGTATGTGTCTGAGGGGCTAGGAAGACATGTGACCTAGGACCCTGCCTCGTGCCAGCCTTCCCTCGCCCCTACATACAGAATCCTGGCTGTGCCAGATGGCGACACCACTCACTGGGAAATCCTTGTCTCCAGCTCTCAGGATGACGCTCCTTAGGGCATATAGTGACCTACAGGCATCACAGCCCATGTTGAGGTCCAGCCCATGACTCATGTGCTTCTGGGGCACAGGCAGGGCAGTGCCAGTGCCAAACCAGGGCTAGCAGGCTTGGGGCAGTGTGCCCAGCCCAGGTTATAAAGTCAGAGAATTCTGTGGCTTAGAGCAGTCACCAGGCTTGCAGGTCATCACGGACCCTCCTCACCTATGCTGGCACTGGGCTCTGTGGTACCTTCCCTGGCCGGGGCAGGCAGTGGGTATATGCTTATGTGGATGTGGATGTATGTGTGTGTTTTGTGTGTGTGTGCATCTATGTGTGTGACCTCTGGGTGCCCTTGTAGCTGAGATGTGGCCCAGCACCACCCAAGAAGCCACCACTCTCAAGAAGCGGCATATGGAATGCATTCCCCCCCGCAGATGCCACCTGCCTGTCACTCCCACGGTGCCCTTCCAGGTACACCTGACACCTGGCACAGACACTGACAGCATGAGCTCTGCCCGGGAAGTTCTGCCTGGGACTGGTCTGGCTGCAGAGTGTCAGGGGAGGGACCTGGGACACAGGTTTCACTGCTGAGCTCAGTGGCCCACGCCCTCCTCCTCTGTCACGTGGGCAAGACCGGGCTAGCAGAAGGGGTCCCCGGTGCTCAGGCTTCTCCCTGTCGCACTCTGGGCTTTTTCTTTTCCCCCTGTGGCATTAGAATTTTCACTGAGTGCCATCCCTAGCCCTTTTAAAATTTTCTTCATTTTGAGCCAGAGTCTGATTGAGCCTCTAAAGTGCCCAAGCTGAGGTTGAACTTGAAATTCTCCTGCCTCAGTCTCTCAGAGTGCTGGAAATGCAGGCCTGTGCTGACACACCCACCTTCAGGGCCTTGGCTTCATTCTTCCCATGCTGCTGCGGATGGTGGCAGCTGATCACACCAGGGTGGCCCTGGGGACCATGCTCTGCGCTGTGGCTTTAAACACAGGTTCTGCCTCACTATTAAAGCAGCATCTCCCTCACCCTCGCTCCTAGTGTACAGTGGGAAGCTGAGACTGGGAAGGTGACACACGAGGTTCAAGTTGTCGTGACTGGGAGCAGACAGCAAGAGCCTCACACACCTCCAGGAGGAGGAGTCCTAAGCTCCAGTGCAGTCAGCTTCAGAGTGATTGCCTTGCCGCGGCTCACAGATGCCTGCCGTGCAGAGCAGGAGCCCTCTTTACATGTGAGGAGACCGAGGCTCAGGCTGGCTGGTGGCTTGGCAGAGGTCCCACAGCCAGATGCAGGTCAGGTGTCGGGGCTCCAGGCTGACCCCAGCAACACAGGGGCTGGTGAGCACAAGAGGGCTGGGGAGGAGCCCAGGTAGAGGCAGATGACATTTGCAGCAGGGAGCCCAGGGTATGGGTCAGCTGGGACTGCTTGAAGTTGTTTTGTTTTAGGATTTGACCCACGAACCTGACTCTGCATGGGACCCGGGCAGCCGCACTCTCCACAGCCCCATGTGCCTCTTAATATAGATGAAGATGAAAGCAGGGCCCACAGCCAAGGTCTGCATTTCCTAAAGTGCACAGTAAATGCATAGCCTGAGCTTGGCCCTGTTAAAGCCTTCCAAGAAGCACTTGCTTTGGAAGTGACTGTCCTGGGTCCTGCACGATAATTACTGTCTCTGTCTCTGTCTCTGTCTCTGTTTGTCTCTCTCTCTCTGTCTCTCTCTGTCTCTGTCTCTGTCTCTCTCTCTGTCTCTCTCTCTCTCTCTCACACACACACACACTCAGAGACACAGGTAGACCCCTACGAGCACTTCTTAAACACCAACTGCCTGCTGGGGATGGATGCCCCCCGGGGAGACCTTGCCGCTTTCACAGTGTTTCCAGTCTTCCCAGTGACGGCTGCTGTTTGTCTTTCCTGATCTGATCAGTTGGATGGGTAAACAGAATCTCCCTCCCACTGAGAGCCATGGGCTGTGGTCCAAGCATTCCTTTCCTTCCTCTTCATGCTCAGAACATGGCTCCAGAGCTCTAATGTGAGTCGCCGAGTGGTACACACTTGATGATCTCTGTGTCATCAGTGTTCAGTGGGACCTCAGCCTCAGGGGCTGTGCCTGGTGACCGGGAAGGCAACCTGGGGACTGCACATCCCAGTTGCAGTGCTGTCTGCTTGCTGGTGGCTGTGTCCCCCCTCCCACACTTGGTGTGTGGTCTTGCATGTGTCCCCTGAATTCCACAAGCTTCGATTTCCTGTCTACAGGCCAGGGCCAACTATTGGGTCCAACCAAACAGTGGGTCAAATGCCAGTCACCCACGCAGTCCCCACTCTGTGCAGATCAATCCCAGAGGTGCACGTGTGGCGCAGAGACTGCACAAGGTGAATGAGACCAGGGAGAGGGGCCAGGCAGCACCAGCCAGGAGGCTGGCAAAGGACTGGGCCGGGGCTGCAAGAGGCCCAACCCCCAGACATTGCCCCTGAGTCCTGAGCCTGCAGGAACCAGGCATCTATACCCTGAGCTGGCATCTATACCCTGAGCTGACCAGAAGGAAGAGGGCAGCGCTATCCTACTTTCTATGGACTGATAGCTCCCTCAAAACTGCCTGAGTCTTGTTTGGCCTTGCAAGGAGGGATATAAAGGAAAGGGGACGCAGTGGGACACGTGTGTCCATGGCTCATGCCGGGTGGACAGGTGCTCAGTTTCCCAGCATGGGAGCCTTGTCATGGGGGGCAGAAAGCAGACGCATCCGCTGTGAGAAGGAACAAGGACCAAATTCCTGGGCCTCCTTGACTCTAAGGCCAAAGGACATTTCTCCTGTGGACCTCAAAAGGAAGATGCTAGGATAGTGGTGTCCACACATTCAGTAGTTTCAAGAAACTGTGTGGGACTGGGGAGTCCCTTCATCCAAACACTACAACCCCAACAAGCTCATGGACCTGCCCACATAGCCTCACAGGGCACTCAATGGCGCTGAAGCAAGAAAGAACATCTGTGCTATGCAGGCTCCTCTAGAAGTTCATTTCATATAATCAGCATTTATGTGGATACCAAAACTTTGGACAAGCCCTGCCTGGGGGTGCAGTCCTGAATCCTAGGAATCTGAGCAGCTGAGATGGGAGGATTGGAAATTCAAACCCAGCTTGGGAAATTTTGGCACTTAGCAAGACAGTGTCAAAATGAAAAATGGAAAATGGGATGGGGATGTAGCCCAGTGGAGAGGTTCTTGGTTTAGTTCCCAGTGATGCAGAGGTAGAGGTGGGGAGAGGTGGGGGAGGAGGAAGAGGAGGAGAGGAGGATAAGAAGAGGAAGAGGAAGAAGAAAGAGAAGGAGGAGAAAAAGGAGAGAGAGAGGAAGGCAAGGAAAGAAAGTAAAAACTATAGACTAATTATCCTTCACCAGCAAAAAAGCAAACATTCTAAAAAGTTTTAGCCCCAAACAAAATAAAAATTATGCCCCCATGATTTTATCCTCAAACAAACAAACAAAAAAAACCTCCACAACAAGTAGAGTTTACCACCAAAATGTAAAGTTGCCTTAAGATTGGAAAATCAATTATTGTAACTGACCATCTGCTACCAAGTGAATGCCTGTGTGTCCCACAAACTCGTATATTGGAGCCCTTGTAAAAGAGGCCTGCAAGAGTCCCAGGGACCCTCCTGTCATGTTGGGTCACAGTGAGCATCCAGCCCTCTGTGAGCAAGCAGACCTTGGGGTCAAACGAGCTGGCACCCAATCCTGGACTTCTTAGCCTCCAAGATGATGAGGACTAAAGTTCTGCTGTCTGTGAACCATTCAGTCTGTGGTATTTTGTTATAGGAGCCAAAAGCACTGAGCCACCATATTAACAAGCTAAACAAGGAAGGCCGTTATCACCTTAGTGGTACACTGGACTCTCTTGCCAAGATCCAATATTCTTTCATGACAAAAACATCAGCCAGTTGTCAGCAGAAGGAAACTTCCTTCACCTAAAAAGGGAATCTATGTCTTAGCCACTTTCCTCATCACTGGGACAAAACACTGCACACCCACAATTTAAAGGAGAAGAGGGTTACGTTGGTTCATGTTTCTGCCTATGCTCCATGGTCCCCAGTAAGAAGCAGCATGGCAGAGGGGCCTGGCGGAGGAGACACTGCTCACTTCATGGTGGACAGGAAGCAGAGAGTGTAGAGAGGTGCAGGGAAGTGAGAAAGACCCTTCCAGGCCACGCCCACGGTGATCTGTCTCTTAGGACCAGAGCGGTCCTCTGAACAGCAAGTCAGCTATAGTGCCCCATCTGATTACCTTTCAACAGCCCCACCTGTGAGCACTTGCTGCCTTGGGGAACATTTTAGATCCAAACCATAACAATGTACAGAAAACACACGGTTATGTTAGAGGACCAAATGCCTTTCTCCAAAGATTGGTGAAAAAACAAGGCTGTCCAATGTCATCATACCCCACTAGCACTACTCTGGGCCTTTTAGCCAAGGCATCTGTGCAATGAAAGAAAAAATGCGTAAGACTGCCAAGTAACAAGACAAGCCCTACTCACAGATGACAAGATCATCTGTAGAAAATCTGCTAGAATCTACTCCCAAAGTTGCTAGAACTAGGGAAGCACTTAGCAAGGTTGCAGGAGACAAAAATCAATGTACAGACATTCCTTGTAAAACATCTGAGTTCCATTCCCCAAGTGAATTGTCCTTAAATGAATTGGTCGCTAATGAGGAGTTGTATGTAGTAGGTACATCATAGTACTCAGAACAAAGAAGTGGCCGAAAGAAACTCCAACTTGATGACTTTACTTTTATTTGCATAACTCTTACATGCAATACTCTAAGGTATAACAGAACATAAACCTGCAGTACTGTACAGTACAGTACAACCAGCAAATCAGGGTATATAATAAACAAGATGTGCTGTGCAAAATAGACATTGAGGCTCAATAAAAAAAGATGTGAGAAGTATGCCAAAAAAAATAGATCATAAGTCTAACCAGAGGGTGGTAAGCCTGGGACAGCTCCTCGGTTATAAGTATGAATCGTCATTAAACACGTAGGTTGTTAAACGAGGAATATTTGCTACATTCACTTGCATCCCCACATACCAGAAAAAATTAGAAAATGAAAACATTTAAATGCAATTCATAGTTACATCAAAAATATGAAATAGAGATAAATCTGACAAGAGATATTTTTAAAAACTTGTATTCTAGAAAACAAAAGGTTTTGCTGAGAAATCATAAAGAAAAGACCTAAATCCTAAATAAACGCAGAAAATATATTTTGTCCATGGAGCAGAAGACTTAATATTGTTAAAAGCTTTACTGCAATCCCATTCAAAATCTCAGGAGGCTTGAGATTCAGCAAATTGACTGCCATTTCTAAAATTCACATGGAAATGGTAAAAAGGCCAATATAGTGAAAACAACCATAAAAACAAAGAACAGTCAGAGGATTAATATTGACTGATTTTAAGTCTTATTTTAAAGCAAAGAAACCAACACAGTGCAGTATTGATGTAAAGAAAGACAAATAGATCAATGAGACAGAAGAGAGCCCAGAAAGAAACCTGGATATGTGTAAATAACCAAGTTTTGACGAAAGCACAGAGGCAGTTCAGTGTGGTAAATGTAACTTTTGACAACCAGTGATAGTGGAACACTGACCATTCATTTACCAGTGAACTTCCGTGTGTACTTTGCACCATATCCCCCACCCCCTACCCCAAAGGCTCAAAATAGATCTTGGACCTACGTGTAAAACCTGATGCTACAAAAGTCCTAGACAACAGGACACAGATTCAGTGATAGGTTATGTAGGGATTTCTTAGACACAAAGTTCAATTCATAAAAGAATGGACACATTGGATCCCATCAAAATTTAAAACTTGCTTCTTCAAAACCTGTCAGGACAGAGAAAATCAAAGCCAACAAAGAAGATAGGATGGCAGATAAGGACGTGGGAAGGTGTTGCCATCTTTAGCCATTAGGACCACCAGGAAGTGCTGTTTCATACCCATCAGAGGGTGAGGGTATGAACAGGCTGCCTCATACCAAGTGCTGCCATAAGACGAGGGTGTGAAACTTGTTCACATGGCGCTTGAGGGGATGCCCAGTGGTGTGATTGATTTGGAAAAGGTTGGACAGTTTCCTGAAAAGTAAACATACAACTGCCTCAGGATCCAGCTATTCCACTGCAAATTGGCACCCAAGAGCAAAGGAAGCAGGTGACTCTTCAAAAAGCAAGGCAAGGAGCCATCTGCCTCCTCTATAATAGCAACCCATGTGCCCATAGGTAGGTGAGTTGGAAGTGAACTGAGGCCCATCCTCCTGCGAAGTACCACTCAGCGAGAGAGAGGTGTGACCCTCAGACAAACGGCATGCGATGACATGCATGCATCTGGAAATAATGGTGCTGGAGGAAGAAGATGAGTCCAGAGATGAGTGTTGCACATGCTATCAATGCCACTGATTTAGACTGGTGGAAAATACAGACTAATCTCTAGCAACACAGACGGCTGGGATGGTAGGGATATCATGATACCATAGCAGGAAATTTGGGGGAGGCTCATTCTCCTGATGGTAGTGGTGGTTGTATGGATACAGACAAACACCAATGCTTATCAAATTGCTCTTTGTGTAAGTGCAGTGTGTGTGGGTTAAGTGCACCTCGATGAAGCCGTCCTAAAGGGGAGGTTATCTGTGCTGTGTAACCACAGCTGGACTTGTGCAGCTTATAGACCGTAACTTTGCTGCTCCCGCATCAGGGGAGCAAGTGGGCTCGCTGCTGCTGTAGGTGGACTGTGGATCCCTGCCTGGGGAGCCAGACAACCTGTCCAGACTGGTGCTGGATGGAGTGACATTGTGGCCCTGCTCTGTGGGCACCTCGTGCTCTGGCAGGCTGGCCCAGGTACATGCTCAAGGTGCTGGCTCTGGAGCTGTTGAATGCCTGTTTGTATTGTGCCTGGCAGCACCCTGAGGCCTAAAGGAAGTCACACTGCTAAGCCTAGATATAGGATGTGGGAAACAGCTTCACCCTGGTGCAAATGATGTGCGTCTGTCCCATAATCACTTGGCAAGGATGTGGGTCCATCCCCAGGCACTGGGGCTGCACCTGCCCTTGGCATCTCTCTGATTGTGGATCTGGACTGTCTTCTCAGGCTCAGTTGGGCACTTCCTGGGCAGCCTGTGCTTTCCTGACCCCTGGCACGAAGGGGACCTGAGATCCTTTGTGGTTGCAGCTCCAGCAGCCCCAAGCTTTGGGCTCTCTGACAATCAGGAGGACCATGGATGCCAGGGTCAGGGAGGCACTGAGAGGCAGCTTCTTACCTTGGACTGATATAGACTGTGAACTGTTTCACAGCTGGGCTTGGGGTTCAGGGCTCCACTGTCAGGACTAACTTGGGGCTCCCTCTTCAGGTTCCCCTGCAGTGCCCATTAGGCTCCAGGAAAGTCCTTGTGGCCACACCATTCTCATCCCTGTCATTCTCTGACCCCTGCCGGGGGGGTCAGGGCCCAGTGGCCACCACCCTCACTCACTCCCAGACTCTGGCTTCTCCCCTCCCTGCACCCTTATGCGCCTGTGCAGGTGCTGCACCTGGGGACCTTTTGGGCTTCTCGTGAGTATCAGGGCAGATGTGCAGATGTGCAGATTGAACAGGATGCCCATGGAGGGCCATCGCAGTTTGGGTGTGTGGTGGCACCTCAGGGACAGGCAATGAATGGCACAGCCACGGAGCTCCCAGACCCAGACACCTATGGCTCCCTTGACTGCTCACCAGGACTGCCTTCCACGTGCCAATAGTGCACAACAGGAGGAGGACTGGGTTCTAAGATCCTTCCTGTCACCTACTTGTCACCTGACCCAACCCGTACAGCTTGGCCAAGTCCATGACCACTGCCTGCCCAAAGAAGGCACAAGCTCAGCCCTTGGCCCTGAGTCAGAGGCCCTTCCTGAAGCCGGACCCCATCCCTGGGTGTGGAGTCCTCCTTCTACAGAGAGGGTTACCCTTTCTTACCAAAACTAGCAAGCAAGTTCACTGCACACCTGTGTGGAGCTCACCAAATCCTCCTATCTGTTCTGTGACAGAGGTACAATGGGGAAACTGAGGCCTGGGGAGACAGAGCAGCTCAGGTATTACCTAGAAAACATGAAACTGAAATGCAGCATCTGTCCTGGGTCTTCATGACCGGCTGACTGGTTCACTGATACTGTCTGTGCCTCCGTTTCCTCAGCTGTAAAATGGGGGTGACTGGTGCAATGACCAGATGATGAGGTAATAAATGGCAGGTGCTGCGCCAGGGCAGAGTGCATGGTGAGTGCTGGGTAAGTGGCCTCTGATTGCATAGCACATGTACACACTTGCCAGCACTCACACTCACTCAACTTGGTGGGCAGGAGGTGTGGGACCCAGCTCCAGGAATCCGAAGACACCAGACTGGGCCCTGAATCCTCTGTCCCAGCGCAGCTAACATGGTAAAGGTCAGGAGCTTTACTGTGTTCCTCAGTGACATGAGAAGATCAGGGGCATGGGTGACCTGCACCCGTGTGTGTGTGTGTGTGTGTGTGTGCGCGCACACGCATGCCCTAAGACACTCATCAGTGAGGAATCCAACACTGTGGTTGGGGGAGGATGGCCCTGTGGCAGAGAGGGCACCCAAGCCCTGTGTGAAACAGCACTGTCCCCCTACCCTTGGCTACACCTAGGGGCTTCGTTCTCCTCTTCCAATGAGCTTCTAGAAGTGACAGTGAGGTGCAGGTGACTCCTCCCTGCTGTACAGGGTTTATCCCCTTCCACATAGTACATGAGAAGGGAGTCCACAGGGTGTCCCTGTGGCCAGAGAGGAAGGGCTGGGACTCAGGGAAGCAGCATGGAAGAGGGGGACAATGGCTATCTCTGAGGAGTGGTGGGTGGGGCATATGCACAGAGGTGTCACCAGAGAAAGAAACATAGGTGTGACCACAGGGGGACAGAGAAGTCTGCACAAGGGCTACACACTGTACCTGTGGTGTCCTCAAGCCCAGCTGGACAAGTCAAAGCTGTGCTGGCCGAGGTTCCAGTGCATGCACCAGTGCAAGGAAGGAAGGGAGGGGAGGGGACCTGGAGGTGTGACCAGCACTAGGCTCAGAGCCATGAGTGTGTGTGAGATGCAGCCACCAGATCCACTGAGACAGAGGGCTATGCTGGCAGTCAGCACAGTGAGAGACAGGTGGGACAGGTCTGCTCTGGCCACACACTGCCACCCAACCACAGAGCACAGGACAGTGAGGGTCTTGAAAGGACAACATGTGCAGGAGGACAGTTGCATGCCAAATGCAGGGGGCACTCAGGGATGTTGGCACCATCAAGCTGCTCTGTGGAGACACAAGGGACAGCCCCTGGGCCCTCCTGTGCCTTCTCAGCCCCAGCCGCTGATGCCGTGAAGAAGAAATGACCAACCTCAGCCAAGGGAGGTGGCTCCCCACAGCCAAGGGCCTCTGCAGGGCAGTACTGCTGTGTGAGCACCTGGACAACTCTGCCTCTCCTCTCACCCCTCAGTGTTGATCAGCGTGGGCACTGAGACCCTCCTCCGGGGGCAGTTCAAAAGCCTGGCCTTCTACCTGCTGTGAGTACATGCACCCCGCCTTCCCCACTGCAGGGCTGCCCACTCACCCCACACCTGTCCAAGTGCACTGACCCAGAGGTACCAACTCTATATCAGAGTGGGGGGCATCTAGGAGGCTCCTAGGATAACACCTGGTATAGACAGACTATCCCTTAGATCAGTCAACTATACTTCCATCCACCCAATCATCCACTTACCCATCCATTCACCTATCCATTCATTCATCCATTCACTCACCCACCCCTTCACCCAACCATCTATCCACTCATCCATCCATCCATCCATCCATCCATCCATCCATCCATCTATCCATCCAACCACCCATCCATCCATCTACCTGTATACTTATCCACCCACTCACCCGTCTGCTCATTCACCTGTCTACCCCCCCATCCACCTATCTGTCCGTCTGTCTACCCACCCACCTCATGCACCCCACTGATCAACTTTTTTATTCAGGAAACTGGAACAGAGCTCCCATTTGGAAGCTGGGGTTCGGGTCATGGGCTGTAGATTTGAGCTCTCTCACACGTCAAGAGCAACTCACCTCTTTGCATCACCTCATTTAACTCTGATGGCCCCCAGTCCTACTAGGATGGGGGCACACTGGCCTGGTTGAGAAGAGGGGGAAATTCAGAGGGAGTGGGCAGTGGCTTACACCAGCGAGCTCTGAGCAGAAGGCCCAGGTTCTGTAGCCCCTGTCATTTCTCCTCTGCCACCAGCTTCCCGACAGGAAGGAGGTCAGGGTGCAGTGGTGTCCAGACTTAGACCTTGGTCCCCATAGCTAGGGCCTCCTGGCGCTAAAGGAAGCTGCTCCTTCCAGCACCCAGATGCTCCAGAGCTCCAAGCAGAGAGCTACGGCGACCTCTGGGATCTCGGTCTGTGCCTTCCACTCCCCCACTCCATGTGGCTGCTGTGCTACAGTGGCTGCCGGGCCCTGAGCGGTTTTACCCATCCCAGCACCCCTGCTGCCCTTGGCCCCAGAGGCCACCCTCCTTGCCCTGTTTACACTGCACCTCACACATGGGTCTCTCCGAAGACCTCAGCAGCGCCCTCCGTCTCAGTCCACTCCATATTTCACACTGCTCCCTTATACCCTTGAACATATCCACACCACCCACCACCACGCCGCAGAGCATGGGTGCCTTGGCCCACCAAGGGCTGCCAAGACCAATTCCCTCCTCCTTTCCCCAGCATCCTGCCCTGAAGTCACTGCTGCCATCCATACCTTCCACCCCAGCCTCTTTGCCAGGCTCTGTCTGGCCATGACATTAGCGCAGATGTCACACACCTGGCCCTACCTCTCCCTGACTGCTCCATGTGCCTCGAAGGACCCCAGGCCCCCTGCTCATGAGCCTGAACCTCCATGCCCCGCACTTCAACCCCATGGGTCACACCCCACTAAGACCAGACAGGACATTTGCAGGAGCCACTTGATTCCCCAGCATCAACCTCCCTTCTGCCCCCCAGGAGGCAAGGTCAGGCTCTGCCTCTGGCTTTCCAAAGCATAGGCCTGGATGTGCTCAGTCACAGGGCTCTGGTTGCTAAGTGCTGGGTCCAAGTCTGGCTTCTGATCCTGCCAAGCCATGTGACCACAGCAGAGGGCTGGAGCTGTCTATGCCTCAGTACCCTCCTTTGTAAACTGAAGGAGTGCCAGTCAGAAAAGGACTGCCAGGGCCAAGGGGACCAGTGTTGCAAAATTTGAGAACTATTCTTGGCACATAGTAATCACACTAGAAATGTTAGTTATTATGGGTTTAAGACTGAGGGTTAAAAGTGGGGTAGACACTGGGAGAGGCAGCGAGAGGGGAGAAGGTAATGAACAACTCCATGGCAAGAGAGGTGGTGGGGAGCAGAACCAACTGACACTTGTGTAGTGGTTGTCATATGCGGAGCCCAATCCTAGGAACCTTGTAAACATCGACACAACTTACAGAGTTAAAGCACTGTAATTGCCTCAGTTTAGAGCAGGGAAAGCCAGTCACAGAAAGTTCAAACCTCCCAGCCGTGGTCACAGAGCTGATGGGA
>PVJX010045952.1:0-12510 GCA_004027295.1 Dolichotis patagonum | reverse complement strand
CAGTTTCTTTTATCATTAATTTCTAGTTGCATGGCACTATGATCCGATAACATGCATGGAATAATTTTAATTCTTTTGCATTTACTTAAGTATGTTCTGTGGGCTAGTATATGGTCTATTTTAGAGAATGTCCCACATACTGCTGAGAATGCATATTCTGATGTTGTTGGATGGAACACTCTGTATGCATCTATCAAGTCCATTTGTTCACATGTGTGATTCAGTTCTGTTATTTCTTTGCTGATATTCTGACTAGTTGTTCTGTCCCTTTTTGTCAATGGCATGTTAAAGTCTCCTGTTATAATTGTGTTTTGCTTATTTTATTTTTCATTTCTGTTAATACTTGTTTTGTATGACTGAGTGCTCTGGAATTTGGTGCATATATGTTTATGATTGTTATCTCTTCCTCTTGAAGTTTTCCCCTAACTAATATGTAGCTACCTTCTTTATCTCTTTGGATCATTCTTGGTTTGAAACTCACATTGTATGAAAACAGAATGGCTACTTCTGCTTTTTTGTTTCCTGTTTTATGAAGTATTCTTTTCCATCCTTTGACTTTCAATCTATGAGTTTCCTTTTGTGTTAGATGGGTTTCTTGTAGACAGCATATGGTTGGATGTTGTTTCTTGATCCATTCTGCCAGTCTGTTTCTTTTGATTGGTGAGTTGAGGCCATTTACATTAATGGTTATAACTGTTATATATTGGTTTATTGTTGTCATGTTATCTTTCTGCTGTTGTATCTTTACCTTTCCATTCTGTTTAATTGCCTGCCTTTAGTGGTTTTTTCCTGTGTGTATCTAGAATGTCTCAGTATTCTTTGTAGGGTTGGTTTGGTGGTCATAAAGTTCTTCAGCTGTTCTTTGTCATGGAAGTATCTTATTTCTCCATCCATTTTGAAGGACAGTTTTGCAGGGTACATCATTCTGTGTTGGAAGTGGTTTTCCTTTAGTATCTGAAATACTTCACTCCATGCTCTTCTTGACTTCATTATTTTTATTAAAAAGCCTGCTGTGATTCTGATAGGTTTTCCTTTATAGGTGGTCTGTCTTTTCTCTCTAACAGCTTTTAATATTCTGTTCTCATGTTGGATTTCTGGGATGGTGTTGATTATATGTCTGGGTGTAGTTTTATTTTGGTTATGGCTATTTGGAGTTCTATATGCTTCACTAATCTGTATGTCAGTTTCCATTCTCATGTTTGGGAAATTTTCAGCTATTACTTCTGTAAACAAACAAAGGACATCGCTTGATATCCTTTGTGTTGTCCTCTTCTTTTACATTTATCCTTATTAATCTTATGTTGTTTTTCTTTGCATCATGTTGCAGCTGTTGAATTGTTATTTCCTCATTCCTTATTTTTAAAAGATCTTTCCTTTCTTGTTCAATACCTGCAATGTTATCTTCAAGGTCTGAAATTCTATCTTCACTTTGTTCAGGCAGTTTTGGCAACTTTCAATAGAATTTTTGATTTCTTGAATATCTCTTTGAATCTACTTCATGCATGCCATTTGTTTCTTATAGTGTTCATTCAGGAATTCTATCTGTTTGCTTTGTTCCTCTAATTTTTTAACTGTGTCTTCTGTATATGTGTTCAGTATTTCTTTCACTATTATCATTTCTTCTTTTACCTGGGAGATTATTTCTAATTTGAGTTTTTCTATAGCTTCTTTGAGTTGCTTCTTTATTTCAGTTGATATCATTTCAGTCATTTTAGGTGTATGGCTTATATTTTTTTGTACGTACATGGCTTCTAGGCTTTCTTGGGATGGGGTGGAGGTTTGAGATTTCATTTTGGTCTTTCGTCTTGTCATTTTCCTATATTTCTCAGTTTCAAGCAATGTTCCGAAGCTTCTCCTGAGTGTGTTGGAAATCACTTCATGTACCCTTGGCTCCTGGAATTCACATAGCCTCAGCTCCCAGGATTGAAATAACAACCCCGGGCATGGTCCAGTCAGGCCAGAAGAACCTCCTGCTCCCCCTCCGGGATTTGGGGAAGCTGCACGGGCTCCCAGCCATTGGGAACAATGACTTAAAGCTCTCCACAAGCCAGCACAGACAGGCTGTAATTCACCAAGTGTGACCTCTGCTCCCTGGATTGAAAGAAGGTCCTAGGCATGGTCTAGTCAGACTAGCGGAACCTCTGGTGCCCCCTCTGGGGCTGTAGGAAGCTGCATCTAGTTTTGATTTTTTAAAAGTAGATTTTAATTTTATTGCTTGCTACTGATAAATACATATTAGAATAAGGTTAAATATGAAAATAAAGGTTTGTATGAATTTAAAATTGGTGATTACTAGTAAAATTTTTATGTTAGTTTTTCTAGTGAGTTTAAAATCATCCTAAAGAGTTGAACTAAACATGTATCACTTAATTATTTCATTATTGTTGATTTTCATGGAAGAACATAATTTCTAAGTGATGTGGAACAGTGAGTTAGAGAAGTTTATACTGAATATGAGCTAGTGCCAGTTACTTCCACATCTACTTTCTTTTGCATCTTTTAGTTAAAGTCTATTTCTCAGATTCTGTAATTCCTGAATTTTATGGAAGTTTGTGTGTTAAGAAGTTTACTTACATGACGTTTGCACTGAAATGAGGAGTGGGTCACCCACCTGGAGAGTTATATGGAAATGTGCAAATTTTATGTTCTGGACTCTACCTACCATTGTCTCGTCAGAGTTATGATAGTTGCAACTCAGACCTTTTACCTGGGGATTGGTTATGGTAGGAGCGCCATCACAACCAGTCTGGCAGTCTCCTGACTTTTCCTTCTTTTGTCTTAAGTAAATTTGTAAGCACATAATTATTTTTATTGAATTATGTCCTTCTTGAGCCATCCAAAAACATTTTCTGTTTCTTACTGAACTGTCAATGAATCAGGCATATAGGAAGAAATATAAGACCTGTTTTACTAAGAAAAAAATGAAAGCCTGGTAAGGCACAGAGGCATGAGGAGACACCATGGACATGTGAACAGTCATGCATCTTAACAACCTGAAACAATCCAGAACAAGACATTCTTGCCTCATTTCTTCACACGATCTAGTAGCTTATGTAAGTGTTAGATCCTCATCAACTCCATTTCCTCACTCTGTACATATGGAAAGATTGCAGTTCTCTTGGATACTAAAATGAAGACACATGACTGTGTTGTAGCAAATGGAAGAAGAGTAAAAATAGTATGTACATTGGTAAGGTGATAAAACAACTTTCCAGAAAAATAGTAGAAGGAAAAAGTGCCCTCATTTGCAGCGTTTTCTAGTTTTCCAGATGTAAACACACCACAGAAGACAACAAGCTATCAAGTTGAACTAATGATAATAAGCTATCAAGAAATTTAGAGTTGGAGGGTGATATAAAAAATTAACTCACAGAATATTTTGAACCTACTGAAACATACTGGATTCATATGACTCTGAAATTAATCTTTAAAGTGAGTCATGCTCTCATACCTTTCTAGTAAGGGTGCATTTGAAAGACATTAGCATCACAAGATGACAAACGACAAGAATTCTCCTTGCACTGGAAAATGTTTGTGATAGCATCAACCAGCCTGCCTTGACTCTCTCTTGATTAATGGTGGAGCAATAAGCTACTAACTCACATGGATGGTGATGCCTGGGAAATTGTTTCTTTTCAAAATCTATAGGATTGGGAAGGAAAAGGAGCAATAATCAATTCTCAGTGAGGACCCTGTTGTCCTATGGGACAGCAGCAAGGCCAGCTGACCTGCAATAGATATTTGGAAAAATAAAACCACAAGGACTGGGGGCATATCAGAAGCCTTGAAAAGGTTAGCTTATTTATAAGTATATGTGAAATAACACCCAGAAAACACTAAGCAGATTCCAGGTTAGATTAGAAAGCAGATTCCATTTACTGTTCGAATGAAGTATGAATTTTTGTTAATAATGCTATGTCAATATTTGCTAATTAAATGTGATATTGTACTACACTCATAGAGGATGCTTACTACAGTGAGAAATGGGTGTGATGTACTTGTAACCTTTTGGTAAATCCAAAACTAGTCTACCTGTTTAAATAAATTTATTAAATATAAATAGATAGGGAATTGTGAACATTGTTATGAGATTTGCAATGTATATATTTTTAAAGAATGCCAAAATTTTATGGAGCACAGAACAATGTGATTTTCTAAGATTAGTAATAAATAGTTTTTTTTTCTACTTTTCAGTGGCAGGGTGCATGTAATTTTGTGTTATATTTCTGTTCCTGTAACAAATAACTCACATAGTAGTTTTCCAAAGAGAAAAAGTTTCATTTAGCTCATGATTTTGGAGAGTCAGTCCATGATCAACTGGCCCCTTTGGTTTATATGGTAGGCACGGGTTGGTGGTGAAGTGCAGGTATTTGTCTCATAATCTGGAGTGAAAGAAAAAATAGAAAATGAGAAATGGAATCTTATTTTCTCCAATGAGTATATCCCCAGTGACTGAGAGAGCTCCCACTATGTGGGACAAAGTATATACACAGACTTTGTCATATATGTATCAATTAAGCCTGTTATTGAAGCATATATCAAGTTGGTACTATGAATATATGTGCATATGCACATAGATAGATAAATGTCCATATATATATAATATTCACATATATAAGTTTTATAAGTAACTCAGATGTTTAAATTTCATTTTGATCTGGAACTATCTAATGCATTTATGATTGAAAGCAACAAACTTTCAACTCCAAACCACTGATCCTTTCCCAAATAATAATTTTCCCATCCAGAAAATATCTTAGTATAAGTATTGTTGATGTCAGCAAGATAAGGAAAGATTATTATATGCATGTTCGATGCCAATTACAAAAAGATGCCTGAGGAAAATAAACTTTTCACAGAGTCACTCGGGAGGCCACATTTTCAGGAACCACTGCATCGCAGACTGCCAGTGACCAATGTAGGAAGAAAAGTGAAGGGAAAACACTGGTGAGAAATGTGTTGGTTCATCTGTTTACTAATCTTGGGTTCTATTTGTCCGTTTCTATCATAGGACTTTTCTTTTTCATCTTTTGAATTGCTGTGTTATGAGCTACTATTTTCAGAAAATCTTTTTACTGAATGTTATCCTCTTAGCATACTCTCTCAATTGTTGATTGAGGATAATGTTTTTCAAAAGCCTATTCTGTGCATTTAAAATTTCAAGTATTTTAAAATATACTTTCATGTTTATGCTATAAACAGATAGTAGCAGATTCCCCAAGTCCCAAACCTGTGTCCACTAACAAAATATCACAGAAGCCTGAGCAGAGAGGTCTGCTTCTTACTGAGGTCAAATATAAACTTTTTTTTTCCCTAGAAATGCCTGTCATTCCATTACTGGTGTCTGTGACACTGTGGTTTCACTTCTTACAAACAATGTGTGTGCAGATGCTCAAAGGATAGTTTAGCCTGTCTCCGCATACCTCTTTTATAACAATTTTAGGTGAATGATGAAGAAAATTATAAAGGATATGACAACAAATATGTCACTTTACATTAAGCTCAAGTGCACTCAATCTGTTGCCCAACATTTATTGTACGTAAGTGTTTTTGAAAAAAAAATTCTGACAGTTTCCCCTTCCTTTAAAAACAATATACTGTATAATGCACCCTCGAGGCATGCATTTTTTAAAATTGTAACTTTTTAGATTAAAAGAAAACATTAATGTAAGGGTATAAAGACAGAAAGTTTTAAAAGTGCAACTTTGTAAAAAGTTATGCAATGTAACTATTTAAAATTTTTAATTGACATTCTAGACTCATTTAGCAGGCATAAATAGGATGCATTTTGTTGATTGATGTAACACTATTTTAAATATTTTTTGAATTTTTAAGTATTGTGCAGTACATAATGTTTCAAAGCTACAAACTATTTTAAAATTAGAAGATACCTTAATTTAAGTGCAAATTTTCAAATCATGTTTTTAATTGAGAATGTTCCAATGAGTTGATGTTTTGAAAATTTCGATATTGGTATACAAAACATGATGAAATGCAGGTTACGGTGATGACTTAACCTGACTGGGTGGAAAATCTTGCTTTCTTTCCTAATACTGTGCAAGTGTGGCATGTTATTTAATCTCTCTGAGCCCAGTTTCCCATCTCATGTACATGATGTAGTTATGTTAGTAACCATAGTTTGATTGCTGTATGTTGTTTTTCTTTTATGAAAAAAAATCAAATGAAATTTCATAACAAAATGATATTAGCATGACATTAGCTAATATATATAGGGCATCATTATCATTAAGGCAGTTACTCAGCATATAAAACATAAACCAAAAAGATCCTTGCAAAAAAGAAACACAATAACAGAAAATTTTCTTTACAAGAAACTAAGATAAACTAGCAGTATAAATGAAACTGAAAGGTATACTTATTAAATAAAATACATTTGAAATAATGGTATTTTATGTATAGTGTCTCATGTTAGAAAAACCATGCAGTATTTGTGTGTCTGATGTCTGACTTAATTCACTTAGCATTACATTCTTAAATTTATCACAAATAACTCATTTATTTTTCTTGGGTTCCATTTGTCTGCTTCTGTTCCATTTTTCTTTATGGAAGCATTGTACTCCATTAATTATAAACAGCAGACTTTCCTTATCCATTTATCTGTGGATGAATGTATAGACTCTATCCAAAATCTAGCTTTTATAAGCTGTGTTGCTATAAACATGGATATGCATGTGTCTTTGTAATGTGATAATTTTTACATGTGAATTAGGAAAATGCCTGGCACATGTTAGGTCTTTAATTTGTGTGCAACATGTTGGTGTCTGTCATATAATGTGTTCTTCATGCAAAGGAAATTAGAGCCATTAATAATGTAACCATAAAATAGGATAGAACGGAAGTTTTTTTAAAAATGGGTGTATGCCTATGCAGGTGACATCACAGTAGGGTGAAGTTAATCAGGAAAGAGAATTTTCTTCCTTTCTGCAATTGCTCACCAGCTTCGGATGACTATATCACAAACAATTGCACTCAGTCACTATTTGTGCTTCAGTAAATAAAAACTACACAAAATTTCAAAGAGAGAGCAGAACAGCACTTTGTCAAATCACTCTGATGATTTCTGCTTGACTGATTGGAAAGCAGATCACTGAATTCACGGTGGGATTTTATATAAGTTTAGAGTCTGCTTAACACTTTCCACTGACTCCAAGAAACTTTTCACCATGATAGAAAGGTTTTCTTTGTATGTT
Organism: Dolichotis patagonum; assembly: GCA_004027295.1. Taxonomy (NCBI): domain Eukaryota; kingdom Metazoa; phylum Chordata; class Mammalia; order Rodentia; family Caviidae; genus Dolichotis; species Dolichotis patagonum. Next base: position 5,299 of record PVJX010045952.1, on the reverse strand, counting down.
TAAAGAGTCCACTGGGATTCTTCAGCTAGTCATTTTCAAGTCAATCAGGGAAGCAGAAATCACCAAACTGTTTGAAAAATTGCTGCTCTGCTTTCCAAGTTTTCCACCCATTTTTACTCAGTGAAGCAAAGGATAGTCATTGAATTCAACTTCATATTAAATGCCATACCAACCAAAGTAATGTAAACATTCATTGTAATTCCTACCAAGGTTCCAATACTGTTTTGAAAATGTTGAAAAGTGAAAAAAATTCTCAAAATTTATGTGTCATTATACATACTCTAACTAAAGCAATCTTGTAAAACAACAGTCTAAAGCATTACACTTACTGATTTCAGAATATATTGCAAAGCTTCATTAATCAAAACAAATGATACTGGCATAAAAACACATTATAAACTAATGAAACCAATTACAAAGCCTGGAAGTAAGTCCACGTATATGCTATCATATAGCCTTTCTCCATAAAAGGGTGCCAAAAATAATGAGGGAAAGGATAATTTCTTTAGTGGTGTTCAAAAAACTTTATGCACTTTTAAAGAATGAAATTGGACCCTGATTTTACTCCATGAAATAAGATTCATTCAACATGGATTAAAGACTTAAATGTAGAGCTGGAAAATATTAGACTTTGAGAACAAAATATAGTAGAGAAAACCCATAATGTTGATCTTCATAGTTATTTCTTATATGTGACATCAAAACCACAGGGGACAAAGTGTAAAAACAGACAAGAGGGACCACGTCAAACTAACAGGCTTTGGCACAATCAAGGAGACTGTTGACAGCCTACAGAGGCCACTGACTGATTGGGAGTAAATATTTGCAAGCCACATACCGGATATAGAGAATTAATCTCAAAAAATATAAGTACACTCTACAAATCAATAGCGAAAAATTAAAATATTAAAACAACTCTATTAAGTAGTACACATAATATTTCAATAGCATTTTCTCCAAAGGAGATAAAACCCTATGAAAAAAAAGCTTTGTTGCAATTAATCCTCAAGGTAATGTTCACATCTTTTAAGAAGGGATAGAAGGAGGCAAAGAAAGAAAGAGAGTGAGACAGAAGGATTGAGAAATGAGTTTACAGATGAATCAGAATCCTTGTGAATTGTTGGAAGGAATATAAAATGGTGCAGCTGCTGTGGAAAACAGTACAGAGTTTCAAACTACTCTATGACCTCACATTTCTACTTCTAAATCCAGAATAAGTGAAATCACAATCTTAAAGAAATATGTGCACTCTCATATGTTCACTGAATATTATTCACCATAACCAACATATAGAGACAGTCTATATGTTGGTATAGATTAATGGATAATGAAAATATGGTATATACATGCAGCAGAATTGCACATTAGAGAATGAAGAAATACAGTGTCAAGGTTCAATCTGGAGGACATAATGCTACGGTAAACAAGCCAGTCAGAGAAGGTCAAATACCTCATGATTCCTCCTACGTGAGGTATCTAAAATATTGAGAGTCATACAAACAGGTAGAGTACTGGTTGCCAGGAGCTAAGGAAACATAAACAGTGTTCAATGGGGATAAGGTTTCAAGTATGTAAAAATGAGTAAGATCCAAAGACCCAACGATACAATATCCTGTACCTAAAATATTACTTACACTAGATCTCATGTATAATGTTCTTCACATAATAAAAAAGAGACCTTTTTAAAACATAATTGCATTTGGCTATTTAGTTTTAATTTACAATATTTCATTAAAACTTCTTATTTCAGGGAAAGAAGTGTAGCTTAGTGGTAGAGTGCTTGTCCAGTATGTACAAAACCCTGAATTTAATATCCAGTACCATACACATAAACAAATGAATAAATAAATACCCTCCTTTCATACCCATAGACTCCTTAATGCATATACAGCATGTTGAATAATATTCACGATCAATCCAGACAGGCTCATTAGTGAGTTATTTTTATGGATTACAGGACAAATGTGTGAAAACAACAGCCAATTTTACACATTTTTCTTTCTTAATTGAAAAAAATTACTTTAAAATTACGATTTGCTTGTCTAAAACCCAATTATTTTTAAAAGAAAGCACTTAAAAGGCAAGTCCTCCTTTTAAGTTGAACTTTTAATAACAAGAAAAAGGTGTTATCATGGATGAAGGATATAATTTTTTAATCATATTGTGAAAGTTTAAGAAACATGCAGATTACTTTTCAACAAATCACCAATGTTAGGAACATAAATATATTCAATAACTATGATTCGCTGTGTATATTGACATGCATAGCTGTATATTCATAAAGCAAAGTTAGTCTAGCTAAGCAGCTTGTGCAAGATTAGTAGGTATTTAATATTATCCAGTGGTATTTTCTTTAAATCATAGTTAACCCATTAGGTGTAAGTCAGCCAGACCATTTTTAAAAGGCAGTTACATTGATAAAATATTAATTTGAGTTGGAGACCATCGAAGGACAAAGATCATCAGAGTGTTCATGTACAAGAGAATTAAAGCACCAAACACGGTCTTGTTCCTGGGCACATCTGTGCCATGCAGCTTCTACTCAGTTATCTCATGGGGCTAAAACACACTTTCCGCCTCTGAATTAAACAACAGACCTGACACAATCCTTACACAGATCTCTGCCTCGAAGTTTTCTGGTTTCATGTTTTCCATTTCCTCTTTGACATTTTACTTTCCCGAAAAAGTATAAATGGTGAACAATATGCTTATTTGTTCTGGTTGCACCATTTGAAGCTTTTAGTTTTCTGTGAAACTCAACGTTGGAACAAAACTTTCCTCAGGATTAAGAAATACATTTGATAAGAAAGAAGGAATATTTACAGGAAATAGAGAAGTTTTAAAAATTGCTATGATTTCAAAATTAAGAGAAGTGGAGACTATAAAAGTAATATTTTAGCAAATGAAAAGTTCCACTTATTTAAAAATGTTTCCATATTTGTTGTTTACTGCTGTTAATAATAAAATACCTAATGTGAGAAATATGAAGGGGGAATGGTTTATTTTTGCTTAGCTTTTGAGAGTTCAGTCCATGTAGAGCTGGCGCCATTGTTTTAAGGCTGGTGACAATGCAGAAAGATCAGAACCAAAGAGTGTGGCCCAGAAAGACACAGGCATCCAGGGAGCAGGGAGAAAGAGAAGGAGCCAGAGAGGAAGGAGTAGAGACAGATGAAGGGGCAGAGCCAGAGAAAAGAGTCAGGACCAGATGCAGTCCCCGCGTTTACACCCTCCTGATCCACGCTTTTCAACTTGACTTCCATTTCCATTTCTTACCAATAATGCTTTCAAATTACGATCCCGTGTGTGGATTAATTAATTGATGAAGTTAAAGCCCTCACGATGCAGCCACTTCACTACGCTCCATCCCTGAATGTCACATTACTGGGAATCCACCCGCCAACGGAAGTCTAAGGAGATCTGTTGACATTTAAACTGCATCAAACTTAAGAGAAATTAGCCTAAGTGGAAAAAAATCATTTTCTGAAATTGTAAGATACTAGTGTAAAAAATAAAAAGTGATTGATTAAAATAGTTTGAAAACAAGAAAGCCACTGTATAGAGAAGCTGAAGTTATTTTAGTAACATTTTCAGTGCAGTAGTTAGCAGGCTGTGGTGGTGATAGCAGGTTGGGAAATAGACGTAAAGTAGAGTACCATCTTATACTTATTACACTTTTCCTTTTACTGCAAATAATAGTGCAATATTACTAAAGTAAGCATTAGTACCAGATTTCGAAAAATAAGCTATCAAGTTAAATCTTCATATTGATTTAGTGAAAATTACATATTATATAAAAAGAATTGCAAAGTAATATAACAAAATAATGTCATATAAATGTGGAAACTTTGTTAACATATAAGATTAATTTTGTTGGGAGATAGGAAGGTAGGAAGCAATGTGGATAGTAATGTGTACTACATGTAAAAACTTACATAAAAAGTGATAGAATTTCTCTGAAACAATCCATAAATCCACATCAATACATATACAGGTCTATACAGACAAAACTGTGTGGTTGACTACCGGATTGCATGGGGAAAAAGCTAAAAGAATTTTTAATTTTTTTCTTTGTATCCTTTTATGATCTTTTCAATTTTTCATCAAGCCAAGCATTTCCTTTTCATAACAGAGTACAATTTTTTATCTAGTCTTTTTTTTTTTTTTTTTTTGGTACTGAGGATCGAATTGACAACCTCACGCTTGCTAGGAGCACTAGTGCCGCTGAACTAAACCCCCAGCCCCAGGACAAAACTTTTTTGAATCACTGAAACAACTTGTGTTTATTTTTCTATCAAAATTATGGATAAATTTGCAACAAATTACTTTCTATAGTAATGCTTTAGCAAACTATATCTTATTAATATGTTTATAAAAAGAAACACCAAGTTTCTATAAATTAAATTTTCTAATATAAGCTAGAAAATATGTCTGAGCATAAATATTTTTAAAGTATATTTTGCATCTTAGAACAATCATTCAATTGATCACTTATAATTAAAGTATAGTTTAGAAATATTATGAAAATTAACCTACATGTATTTGCCTGAACCTTTTTTTTGATAGTTGGCCAATTAGTTTGGCTTTTTAAAAAAAAATAATATGATATGACCTAGGGCTTTTCCAATTCTATTGGTCAGTCAAGAAGCAAATAATTTTTGATAACCTGCATCATGCTAAGCATTGTATTAAGTGCAGGGGATAAAATGGTGAATGCAATTTCTGTAGTCTCTGCCTCAAGAGATTGCATTCCAATCAAAGTGTTTAGGCTTGAAAATATATTTGGATAAGCAGGGGATACAGGTGAAAAGCTGGGTAGAGGGATGAATGCCCTGATAGTTTACAGAAACAAGCGAAGTATCTCACGTGGAATCGAGAGCGGTATGTAATGTGTTGAGTGTGATATTGAGGCATGAAAAGGATTGTGGGTGTCTTCCATGCTTCCAGGCTTTTCCCTCCTTCCTGCCACAATGTTTTAGAGGCATCCAGATGAAAACCACAGCTTTTCCAAACTTTTTGTTTCCCTTGTGGTGCAATGGATTGAATTCAGGGCTTCAGACATGATAGGTCAACATTCCTACCACTTAGTAACATCCCCATCCGTTGGTATTTTGCTTTGAGACAAGATCTCAGTAAATTTCCCTGCCTGGCCCCAAACTTTCAATCCTCCTGCCTCACCCCGTGAGATTGCAGGTGTGTGCCACCACCATGGGTCTTTCTCCAACTATCAACAGATTATCATCAGAAGGCTTCCCTCCAGTTAATTGCTGTGGGACTTACCAAAACTTATGATCTATGAGTT
>PVJX010045951.1:0-12532 GCA_004027295.1 Dolichotis patagonum | reverse complement strand
TCCCTCCCTTGGTCCGTATGAATGTGTCTCTCTTTCCAACAGTTTATTATAATTCTCAGATTGCTACCATGTACCTTGTCAGAGAGACCATTAATACATTATACAGAATGCCTTAGATGTCTTTGTAACAAATTTTCTGTATTTCAGACAAAAGGAAGGAATAGGGTTGGTTTTTATTTTTGTTTCATTTTATTTTATTATGCTAGCTTCACAGACACAAACCCCTTGCTAAAAGATAAATATTTAGAAGACAATATTTGCATTTGATGGACATGATTTTAAAATCTCTTTTAGAGTGGCACTAAGTGATTTTTAAAGCAATTTTTCAGCTGGTTTGTATTTTGTATGATGAATACTTTGGTTTTTTTTAAGCAACTAGAAATGCATTCTCAGAGTTAGTATAGAAATAGACACAACAGTCCACTGAGGTGATTTGATGCCACCACAAATACTAGAGAGGAATTGTATCACTGCTCTCCAAAAGAAATATTTCAAAGCAAACCTGATTTGAGCTCATGTCTCTGTATCATTCCACAATATTGAAAATAAATTCAATATCTGTCAGCTTTGAAAGGTACCATCTTCTGTTCTTAGATTATTCAAATGTCCCTAGAGAGAATGAGAAGGGAGAACTGATGGTCAGTTTCTATGTAATGCCCCCATTCTGTTGGAAGGCAACATACTTCAAAGGGGACTCTCCACTCTATTCCAAGCCTGGTGAAGGAAACCTTCATGCCAGTCTCCACGGCCATGTACTTAGATGTTGGAGCACTAGGGTCATCCTCTGATCTGGAGGCCTGACAACATTGTCCTCTCCCCGACCCAAGCATGTTCCTCTGACAGAACTGAAGACCCTCCATTTTCCTTCTGCTTCTGAAAGCAAAGAGAGACAGGGCACCATCGCCCATTTCAGCCCTTCAGATTCCACTGTCTCAGCCTCCAACATGCAAAGCCTATCTCAGGTTTATCTCCAGAGCAAGTTCTTCACCATCCCTGCCAAGGTCTTGCCTTCTTAAGAGACACTCATCCAAAGACAATTTTATTTCTTTTCTCTCTTACTTTATCTTGCTCTAAGGATTTGCACAGGTGAGAGCAGGGGTGAGGGCACAGAGAAAGCATACTTTTCTCTCTGGTGAATGTACCATGAGAGGAGGCAGGAAGAAAGAGGGAGAAGAGTGGAAGGACTGAGATTTTAATAAATCATTATTTTTTATAAGACCCTTTTTATAAGACCCAGACTAATCATGAAACCTAACAGATATTTCCTTTATCTTTCTCTTCATAGTAAAATGACTATGCATAGATTATGACTGTTTCACTGAAAAATTCTTTCTCAGCTATCTAATTAGCCATGAAATGATCACATGCAACAATTCTCACAACGAATCTTACAACTCTGGCCCTTTCTACCGCTGAAGAAATAACTTTTACATCTTAAGAAGATCTCTACTGAAATATTTCTTGATTTTGAAAGTTAAAATTAAGCTGGGCATGATGATACATGCCTGTATTTTCAGCTTCTTGGAACTAGAAATTCACGACCCACCTGATCAACACTGGGAAACCTATTTCAAAATAATAACTTAAAATTAATTTATGCATAATAAATATAAAATGCCTCCTTTTAATTACAAATTTCTAAAGAAAAACTGACATCTCACCCATGCTCCTGTTTCCCAGACCTTTTCCACAGAATTCATGACAGTATTTGAAGCTGTTTTCAGTTCAATTATTTTTGTTTATTACCCCAATAACCTTCAAGAATGTGCTTGCCCTATAGTTAACAACACTGTAATGTACATTTGAAAATTTGTTAAGAGGATAGATCTTAAAGCAGTAAAAGAAAATTTTAGAGACCTAGAACAGCAAAAGCAATCCTGGCTACAAAAGCAAGGCAGGAAGCATCACAATCCCTGACTTAAAATTATACTACAAAGTTTCTGTGATAAAATCATCATTGTACTGGCAAAAAAAATAATACCTGAGGATGAATGGAACATATTAGAAGATGGAGACAGAGGTCCATACACACTCAGCCACCTGACCTTTGAAAAACGAACTTGACATGTTCACTAGAAGAAAGATAGCCTCTTTTAATAAATGGTGCTGGAAAAACTGGTTTTCCAAAAGCCAAAGACTAAAACTAGACTCACGTCTATTACCATGCACTAAACTAAAGTAAAAATGGACAAAATATCTAAATATTAAAACAGAAACACTAAATTGACTGAAAGACAATGAAGGTAGAAATCATAAAGACATTGGGGTAGGCAGAGAGCTTATGAACAAAAGCCAAACTGTGTGGGAAGTTCTCCAAAGAATCAACAACTGGGATATCATCATATTAAAATGTTTTTGCACATTGAAAGAAATCACCAACAGAGTGAAATGACAACCCACAGAGTGGGAAAAATTTAAGCCAACTGTCCCTCAAACAAAGGACTTTTATCTAGAACATATAAAAAATTGAAAAAAAATCAGGTCCCTTTGGGGCTGGGGGTTTAACTCAGTGGCATAAGTGCTTGCCTGGCAAGTGCTAATTCTTGAGTTTGATCCTTGGTACCACAAAAAAAAAAAAAAAAAAAAGAAAGAAAGAAAAGTCAAGCCCTCTGAATTCAAAGACTCAGTAAAAAATGGGCATGTGAGATGAATACACACTTCTTAGATGAAGAAATGTAAATGGCAAGTAAATATATTAGACATTTGAGAAGTGCAAATTAAAACAATGCTGAGATTCCATCTTACTCTGAAAGGAATGGCTATCATCAAGAAATCAGTGAATCTCAGAACTAGCTGTTCAGGTTACAAAATCTAGATACACAAGCGATCAGTCAAACAATGACAGCACAACCTGTTCTTTTTGATGAACCAATAGAGATTAGTAGTATAGTTATATATCTAATGTACATATACATACATAAATTTATATATGTTTACAACAAATATTATCTTTTCTTCCTTTTTTCTGAGATAACAATGTACAATATATTAATTAGTGTTAATTCCCCACTTTTTTTCTTTTCTTTTTTGAAATTCTGTATCATTTCAATCCTTTTTTTCTGTTTTTCTTTTTAAAATAAAAGTTAAAAAAAAGAAATCAGTGAATAACAAATGCGAGTAGGGCTGTTGGAAAAGTGGAACACTTCTCCACTGCTGGGGGAGTGTAGACTGGTACAACCACTGTGGAATCTGTGTATAGATTCCCTTTTAAAAACTAAATTAGAGGTACCATTTGACCCAACCATTCCCCTTCTGGGTATTCTCCCAGAAAAATTGAAAATTATATCATACCACAGTCATGTATGTACATGCATTTTTCTAGCAGCACAATTTGTAATAGCTATATTCTGAAAACAACTCAAATGTCTATCAATTGAAGAATGGCTAAAAAGATGTAGTATTTTTATATAGTGGAGTATTATTCTATTATAAAGAAGGATAAACTTGGGGCTTTTATAAGAAAATGAATGAAACTAGAAACCATCATCATAAGTGAAACAAATCAAACTCTTATGTGTAAGCATCATATTGCCTCCCTACTGTAAAAAACATAAAGAGTAAATGAGATCCAAAACCTAAAATAGATATTATGTAAGACAAAGAAACTGCTCAAAATGAAAAAAACAACTGCGATGGGAGAAAGGAGAAAAGAAGGAAAGGAAAAAGAAAATGTAATCTATATATATATGTATGTAATATATAGTAGATATATAGTAATATATATAATATATAGTATATACATATATACATACAACTATACTACTAATTTCTTTTAGTTCATTAAAAAATGATTTGGATGCACTGGAGGTCCCCACTTGTCTAACTGGGCCATGCCCAGTGGCCTCCAAGTGGCTAGCAGGGGCCTGAATTCAGTCCTGGGAGCTGAACATGCACCAGTTGAATCCCAGCACATGGGGGAAGCTTTGGAACAGTGCTTCCAGCTGATAAGACCACACCTAGGGCCTAACTAGGCTACCAGTGACCTCCAAGTGGCTAGCAGTTGCCTGTAATTTGCTCTGGGAGCCAAAAGTGGGTCACATGATTCCCAGTAAATGGCAAAAGCTTTGGAATATAACTCGAATCCTGGAAATATAGGAAAATGACAAAATGAAAGAACAAAATGCAATCTCAAACTTCCAGCTGAACTCAGGCAAACCTAGGAGATATAGAGACAGAAGAAAATGTAAGCCATACACCTGAAATTCCTGAAATGATAACAACTAAAGTACAGAAACAACTTTGGGGAAGCTATAAAAGAACTCAGATCAGAAATAGTCTCCCAGGTAAAAGAAGAAATGATAAATGTAACGAAAGAAATGCTGAACACATCTAAAGAAGACAAAGTTAAAAAATTAGAGGAACAATGCAAAAAGTTGGGAACCCTGAATGAACAATAGAAACAAACAGAATACGTGAAGCAGATTCAAAGACATATACAAGAAATCAAAAATTTCATTAAACGTTGGCAAAACCACCTCAATGAAAGTGAAGATAGAATTTCAGACCTCAAAGATAATATTGCAGCTAGTGATCAGGAATGCAAAGATCTTTTAAAAATAACAAGGAATCAGGAAATAACAATTCAACAGCTGCAAGATGATGCCAAAAAATCAACATAAGGTTGATAAGTATAAATGAAATAGAAGCTGACAACAGAAATAGTATCAGGAGGCTATTTACAGAAGTAATAGCTGAAAATTTCCCAAACTAACATACAGACCAGTGAAGCATACAGTGAAGTATAACATACTAACATACAGACCAGCAAAGCAAATAAAACTCCAAATAACCATAACCAAAATAAAACTACATCCAGGCATATAATAATCAACATCCCAGAAATCCAACATAAGAACAGAATATTAAAAGCTGCTAGAAAAGAGACAGATTGTCTATAAAGGAAAGCCTATCAGAATCACAGCAGACTTCTCAACACAAACAATGAAGTCAAGAAGAGCATGGAGAGAAGTATTTCAGATCCTAAAGGAAAACAACTTCCAACCCAGATTGATGTATCCTTCAAAACTGTCCTTCAAAATGGATAAATAAGATACTTCCATGACAAAGAACAGCTGAAGAACTTCATGACCAGCAAACCAGTCCTGCAAAGAATACTGAAAGACATTCTAAATATACATAGGAAAAAACCACTATGTAAGGCAAATAATTAAACAGAGTGGAAAGGTAAAGAATCAACAGCAGAAAAATAACATGTCAAAAGTAAACCAATATGTATCAGTTATAACCTTTAATGTAAATGGCCGCAATTCACCAAGTAAAAGAAATAGACTGGTAGAATGAATCAAGAAACAACATTCAACAAAATGCTGTTTACAAGAAACCCATCTAACCCAAAAGGAAACTCATAGACTGAAAGTCAAAGGATGGAAAACAATACTCCATGCAACAGGATCCCCCATAAAATCAAGGGTAGCTATTCTGTTTGCAGACAAAGGGAATTTCAAACCAAGAATGATCCAAAGAGATAAAGAAGGCCACTACATACTAGTTAGGGGAAAACTTCAAGAGGAAGCGATAACTATAACTATAACTATAACTATAACTATAACTATAACTATAACTATATATATATATATATATATATATATATAATTCAGGAGCACCCAGCTATACAAAACAAATATTATAAGAAATGAAAAATCAAATAAGCAATAACACAATTATAACAGTAAACCTTAACACACCATTGACACAAAGGAATTGATCAATTAGACAGAAAATCAACAAAGAAATAACAGAACTGAATCACACCTGTGAAAAAAGGGACTTGGTGGACATATACAGAGTGCTCCACCCAACAACATCAGAATATAAATTCTTTTCAGTAGTACATGGAATGTTTTCTGAAATAGACCATATACTAGCCCACAGAACATGCTTAAGTAAATGCAAAAGAATTGAAATTATCCCATGCTTGTTATCAGATCATAGCACCAAGAAACTAGAAATTAATGACAAAAAAACTGCAAAAACCTCACAAACACATGGAAATTGAGCAATCAGTGGATCACAGAGGAAATTAAAGAATATCTCCAAACAAATGAAAATACAAATACATCTTACTGGAACCTGTGGGATGCAATGAAAGCAGTCCTCAGAGGAAAATTTATTGCAATGAATTCCCACATCAGGAAAAGAGAAAGAACATAAATAAACAATCTGATGCTACCCCTCAAACTTCTAGAAAAAGAAGAGCAAGTAAGCCCAAAGCCAAAAGAAGGGAGGCACTTATAAAGGTCAGAGCATAAATCAATGCAATAGAGACTAAGAAAACAATACAAAGAATCAATGAATTAGAGTTGGTTCTTTGCAGGAATAAATAAAATCAATAAGCCCCTAGCCAGCCTTATTAAAAAAAGAAAGAATAAACTCAAATTCATGCAATAAGGAATGAAAAGAGTGAAACCACTACAGACCCTGTGGAAATACAGAAGATCATCAATACCTATTTTGAGAACCTTTACTCTCATAGACTTGATAACACAGAAGAAATGGACAGATTCCTAGAAATATATGAACTAGCAAAGCTGGGTCAAGAAGATGTAAAACTGATGAATAATCCAATTTCAATTAATGAAATTAAAATGTAATTAAAACCTTACCAACAAATAAAAGCCCAGGTCCAGATGGATTCACAGTGAAATTCTACAAGAAATTCAAAGAAGATTTAATGCCAATAATCCTCAAACTCTTCAAGGAAATTGAAAGGGAATTCTCCCTAACTCATTCCTGGAAGCAAATATTACTCTAGTACCAAAACCTGAGAAACACCCACCTAAAAAAAAGAGAACTACAGGCAAATCTCCCTAATGAACATAGATGGAAATATTCTCAATAAAATTTTGTCAAACAGAATATAGCAAATCATCAAGAAGATTATACACCATGGCCAAGTGGGATTCATCCCAGGAATGCAGGGATGGTTCAACATACAAAAATCAATAAGTGTAATCCACCATATCAATAGAGTCAAAAATAAGAACCACATGATCATTTCTATAGATGCATAAAAAGCTTTTGATAAGGTCCTACACTCATTTATGGTAAAAAAACTTACAGAAATTTGGAATACATGGTATTCACCTCAACATGATAAAAGCCATCTATGACAAACCAACAGCCAGCATCGTATTAAATAGCCAAAAAAACTGAAAGCCTTTACCTTAAAATCAGGAACAACACAAGGATGTCCATTATCACCACTCCTATTCAATATAGTGCTGGAAATACTAGCCAGAGCAATTAGACAAGAGAGAGAAATAAAAGGAGTAAGGATAGGAAAAGAAGACATTAAATTATCATTATTTACAGATGACATGATACTCTACATAGAAGATCCCCAAAACTCCATTGAAAGAATCCTAGGTATAATAAATAAATTCAGTAATGTAGCTGTATACAAAGTCAACACTAAAAAATCAATAGCATTCCTATACACTAACAACAAATCACTGAGAGAGAAATAAGAGAAGCCACACCCTTCAAAATAGCATCCAAAAAAATGAAATACCTAGGAGTCAATCTAATGAAAGAAGTAAAAGATCTATTCAGGGAAAATTATAATACCCTGAAAAAGAAATCACAGAGAACCTCAAAAAATGGAAACACATTGCTTGTTCATGGATAGGAAGAACAAACCTTGTAAAAATGGCCATTCTCCCAAAATTGTTATACAGATTTAATACAATCCCAATACCAGTAGCATACCTCACATTTCTAGAGAAATCATTTCTAAAATTCATGTGGAACCAGAAGAGACCTAGAATAGCAAAGGCAATTGTAAGCAACAAAGGCAAGGCAGGAGGCATCACAATCCCTGACTTGAAGTTATTCTACAAACCTACTGTAATAAATAAAATCAGCATGGTACTAGAATAAAAACAGACCTGAAGATCAATGGAAAAGATTAGAAGATACAACTACAACTACAACTACAACTACAACTACAACTACAACTACAACTACAAACACATTCAGCCACATCATCTTTGATAAAGGGGCCAAACACATTCAATGGAAGAAAGATAGTCTCTTGAATAAATGACTTAAGAAAAATTGGCTCTCCATATACCGAAAACTAAAACTAGACCCACGCCTATCACCATGAACTAAAGTGAAAGTAGATCAAAGATCTAAATATTAAAGCAGAAACACTAAATCTGCTGGAAGACAAAGTAGGTAGAAATCTTGAAGACATAAGGGTAGGTAGAGAATTCATGAACAAAAATCAAACCAAATGGGAAATACTTCCCAGAATCAATAACTGGGATCACATCTTATTAAAGAGTTTCTGCATGTCAAAAGAAATCTCCAGTATAGTAAAAAGAAAACCCACAAACTGGGAAAAAAATCTTAGTAAACTGTCTTTCAGACAAAGGACTTCTGTCTAGAACATGTAAAGAATTAAAAAAAAATCAGACCCCTGAAATTCAAAGACCCAATCCAAAAATGGGCATCTGAGATGAATACACAATTCTCAGATGAAGAAATACAAATGGCAAATTAATACATGAAAAAATGTTCAGCAGTGCTGATTCCATAGCGTCATGCTGTGAAATCCAGCAATACTATTATTTTTTGTTCAGAGTGATTTTATTCTGTTTTGTATTGTTTAATTTCAACATATAAAGTGTATGGACACTTATTTTGAAGAGAACAAGAGATATTATGGCAACCATTGTTGATTTCCCTTTGTCAGGTTTTGAAGGCCTAAAATGCATTCATCATCCTGTTCTGATCAGTTTAATACTATTTTGTTTTATACAAATTCAATTTGTGTTAAGATATGGGCAACTATTTGGAAGAGACAATATGATAGACAGTGATCATCCCGTTGTCTTGCTTTAAAATCTGTGTCTGTTACATTGTTTTCTTCTGATCAGCTTTGTTCTGTTTATTATGTTTAGTTTTACCCTCTTTAAAATAAAATTTTAAAAAATTTTAAAAATTTTTAAAAGAAGAAAATGGTTTGTGCTTATATTGTTTGGTCAATTTTGCATGCTTATATCTTATAATCTGAGCAAATACTTTGAAGATAACAATACAGAACATATTATCCATGGTTAATTTCTTATTTTTTGTTTTGAAATTATGCATCATTGTTTTTACTGTTTTTTTCTCTTTAAAATAAAAGTAGTTTGAATCTTGTATACAAATTTTATCTGTCAAAGAAGTCACTTTGTTATACTTTAATGAATATATAACTCTGTAAAACATCATTCAAAGCCCGCATTACTGTGAGGTGCCAGAATATTTGACAATTATTACACTTCCTCCTTTAATGTACAGTACTGTGTTAGATAAGTCAGTTTTCCTTCGGGAATGAAGAAAAGTAGACATTCCCTGGTGAAGGCATCCATATGCATATGTGTTGCCAGAGCACTTTTGAAAGAACAGAAGAAGAATATAAAATGAAGAGTGCAATTGTTTAAAATTTTTTCTTCTTATTGGTTCTGACGTTTTAACTAACATTCAAGGCAGTAAGTCTGCTTAGGGTCTCTAAAATAGAGCTGGCTGCTGCTTCTGTCAACCTCAAAAACAAAAATTCCTACCCAAATCTCAGGGAATTTAAGAGAGCTCTTAGCCAACCATATGCACATGACAGCAACATCAATTGGGTTTTGGATACTGTGCCAAGCAAAAATAGTTTAGCAGATAACTTTGATGATACAACATTTAATACAGAAGTCAGGTGAGAGATGAGTGACAAAAAAAAGCCAAGAATTTTTCTTTTGCTTAATTGAGCCAAAGATTCACCTGCAAGAAATAGTGAGTTTCCAGATCACAAAGTCAGAAACAACTTTGTTGAAATTTGAGATTCTAGAATGAGCTAATGCACTGGCACAGAGCTATCATCAGGAGGCTGAGAAGAAAAATTCCCAATATGAGGATACTGTATTTTCTTCGGGTTGTGTAGAGAAAGATAACCATTTTCAGGAAATTGTTGGAAGGAAGACAGAAGGCTGAAGGAGAACCAGATAGGTGGTAAGGAGTCTAACAGCATGATTTTTCTGGGTGTCAGTGGCAGACAGCCTGTAAGTTAGCTAAGTGTGTTAGAAGTAGAAGACCAATGATTTGGGAGTTAGAATAAAAGCAACCCTCTTGGTGGTCTTGTTAAGCTGTAACTTGCTCACATGAAAGTCAAATGCACAGAGCAAGCTCTGGTGTGTGCATACCTAACATACTTAAATTCTTCATGTATGAATGTGAGCAATTCCAGTGGATGCCCAAGTGACCCAGAAGTTTGTTATCTTCTCCTGCTGCCACAGGTTGGGATTTCCTTTGTCTTTCAAAGACTGCTATGAGAATCCTTTTTGTTTAATTCTTAGTGAGATGAAATGATTAAGATTCACTGGATAGAATTATTCTTTGCTATATAAAAGTCTTGCTTTTGTCCTCTACTTACTAGATTAATAGAATTAACCGATTCAGGGTGAAAAATTAACCCAGAATGATCAGTGAAAACTATAAGGTTGAGATTGAAGGAAAATATACTAGGATGCCTTTTATTCCAAGTTACAAAGCTATGAAATTTGATCAACTATATAGTTTCTTGCCACCTAACTACTTGGAGACTCTGCTCTGATCTCTCTCTTCCCAGAAAAAAGTGTACACGAATAACTTCAAGATACACTTTGCAAAATATCTACCATATATTTCTATTCTTTGAAAATTTCAGGATTGGTATGTGTGACTATAAAATAAATTGGTTCAAGTGAACTTTTACAGGATGCGATCCTGACTACCATGTCCTAAGGTACACATTTTTATTCAGTTAGAAACATATTTCTGTTGCTTACCTATTTGTTAGCTCTACAAGCTAAGAATGCAGCAGCACAAATGACAGAGTCTATGTTCATGAATCTCACATTCTCATGGGGTATACAGAGAAAAAACCAAATAAACAATAAATATGTAAACCCAGGAAACAATATATAACAAATATATAAATACAGGAAGCATTTGTGTCATTAATCTACTCATGAATATATTATTCCATGATCCAAAAGTACCCATGAATGAACACATGTGACTTTTGGTGGGCACTTTTTGACAGTAGTGGTGACTGAACTCAAGACTTTGATACTGGGCTATATGTGCAATTTATTTATTTATATTTTGAGACATTTCCTATCAGGAAAAATGTATCAATGGATGTTAGAGAGTAGAGTTTAGTAATCATTGAAGACCCATCAAAAGCTTTCTTATGGGATCTGTCTGGGCTTATTTCAACTGCCCCTGCTTTATTGAGCAGAAACCAGAAGTTATTTAAACTCTTTAGCCATGTGTAATTTTAAAAATTGACAACACAATTTATATGTAGAATAAAAGATGTTTTACACCATAAAGTTATGCAAATTTCTCTTGTCATTTTAAAAAAAATTAAAAGAAAGAAACTTGGGGTAAGTGCCTTCTACAGATTTGCTTACGATTACTATAGCTCCTACCTGGCCACAGTTAGCAACCTGGCCACACTTTTGGTGGTCTGTTACTCCTGTGAGAAAATCAGTTGGCTCTCTGTTGCAAGAATAATTTCCTAAACACTTGCAACTTAAAAGAAAGAAGTTTATTTTGGCTTACATTTCCAGAGGGCTCAGTGCATGGTTGACTGGCTGTAAGGCAGAAACATTGTGGCAGAAGGGTGTGGTGGAGCAAAGCTGCTCAACTCATGGCTGCCAGGAAGCAGAGAACATGAGAAGAACATCAAAGAGAAAGGGGCCAGAGGCGAGATAGGGTCTCAAGGTCATACTCCATTTATACACCCTGACATACCCAGGAACGGGCTTCACTAATCCGCAAGGCATTTCTCAAGCCAATCATGTTAGCAATCAAGAAAAACTGTCATAATCAGCTGGTCTATTTGCTCTCCTTTTTGTATTTTCCACTTAGTAGCCATACAAATGTGACATGATTAAAGGAATTCAGGGACCTTATACAAAAACGAATTGGAAATGCAGTCAAGTCTCAGGAAAGACCTGCAACCAGAAACAGTGACGTCATCAGAAATCTCCGCCCCCCCCCTTTCCACTTTTGAATTATCTTCTTTGCACCTCCTCAGAGCAAAAGCACTCTCATTATTTTCTTGGCCACATGGAGGCATGTGGCTGCCACACAAGTAGGCCTAATTTCACATGTGTAACAAACTGGTTTGTTGGGGTTGCTACTTATTGCCACTCATCACTCACTCCCCAGCCTGTATATAGGCCAGGTGCCAAAGAATTGTAGCTCTCCAAAGGAGCCAAGTATGTTTATCTAGGTCTTAATGTTGGGTTCCTCACTGACCAACAGGGCTCAATGAATGGAAGAAGTGAATGTGCACCAGTTCCAAGATTGATGCTGTGAGATCTACTAGCCCTCCTTGCCATGAGAACATGCTCAATCTAGGCTATAGGATACAGGGTGAGGATAAAGTTGGGTGGGGTAGGACAAGCACTGGTCAGCTAAACTATGGCAAGCAAGTACCATTTTATGTTAGCAGGATTTAATTTTCTTTTGACTTTTATAGGGTCTC
>PVJX010045950.1:0-12509 GCA_004027295.1 Dolichotis patagonum | reverse complement strand
ACATGAGATTCCAGGGCTGAGCCTCACTACACCTCATGCTGTGTTGTTGGCCCATGCTACTCTGACCACTGCACTCCCACCTTACAGGCAAGGAGGAAGGTGCCTCGCTGAGGAGACCACCGCATCTGCCCAAGTTTGCGCTGCTGGGTGTAACTTCCCACTGCTGACCTTCCCCACTCCCACAGCCTAGAGGAAGGCGCCAAGTGGAATAAGTGTCCAAGCCCTGCCTAACCTGGAGCTGCTGCACAGGCCTCCACCACTCTGACCTCTGCACCCCCACCATACCAGCATGGAGGTAGGCACCACACGGAGGAGACCACTGTCTCTGCCCCAGCTCGTGCTGTTGGGCTTAACAGCCCACTGCTGCTCTCCCACACCGTCACAGCATAGAGGAAGGTGCCATGTGGCCCTAGAGGAAGGCGCCCCGTGGATTAAGTGGCAGAGCACCACCCTGGCTTGCACAGCTGAGATTTCCCATGCCCCTCTGGCCTCCTGGCCTACACCATACCAGCATGGAGGAAAGCATCATGAGGAGGAGACCACCGCATCCACCCTGGATCACACTTCTGGATGTGCTTGCCGACTACTCCCCCCCCAACCACCACAGCCCAGCACAGAATCACTGAACAAAAATGGATAGACAGTGCTGCTGCAGTGGAAGACTGGGTGGCCCCTCGCCCAGGCAGAACACCCCTGTAGGTTGTGGTCACTACGTACCCAACAATTGGGTGGACATCAACCACAGAGTAGGACCCCAGGAGGTACACTGCTCCCAGTAGTGACTACTGGGACTAAATAACCAGATATTGACCCAGAAGGTGTAAATGACAAAATAAAAAACCAAAATAAAATCTCAAACATCTAGTCAATCAGGTGCAAGAATGGACAACAGAGAAATGGAGGACTTTAATAGTCATACACCTGAAATCTCTGAAAAGATAGCAAATGAAGTAAAGAAACAAATCCATGAGGCTATCGAGGAAATCATATTAGAAGTAATGGCTTACATAAAGACACAAGTAACAACCTTAGTAAAGGATTTGCTCAACATAGCCAGGGAAGAAATAGATAAAAAATACAGGAAAATGGGAAATTGATTGAAACCTTGAATGAACAAGATAGAAAACAATCAGAATCCATAAAACAGTTTCAAAGAGATATCGAAGGAACAAAAGACTATTGAAATCTGGCAAAACTGTTTAAATGAAGCTGAGGATAGAATTTCAGACCTTGAGGATAGTTTCGCAGTTAGTGATCAGGAAAAGATAGAACTAATAAAAGCAACAAAACAGCACAAAATAACAACCCAAAAGCTTCAAGATGACACCAAAAGAAAAATTGTAAGGCTAATAGGCATCATTGAGGAGGAAGGAGACAATGCAAAGGACTTAACAAAGCTATTCACAGAAGTAATAACAGAAAATTTCCCAAACATAGGGAAAAATTCTGACATACAAATAAGTGAGGCATATGGAATGCCAAACAGTAATAAGAAACATTAATCTACACCCAGGCATATAATAATTAAGATTTCAGACATAAAACATAAAAACAGAATACTAAGAGCTGTTAGAGAAAAGACACATATCACCTATCAAGGAAAGCCTATTAGAATCATGGCAGACTTCTCAGCACAAACCTTCAGGTTAAGTATGGAGTGAAGTATTTCAACTGCAAAAAGAAAACAACTTTCAACCCACACTGATGTATCAAGCAAAATTGTCTTTCATAATTAATTGAGAAGCAAGATACTTCCATGACAAAGAACAGCTGTAGAAATTCATATCTACCAAACTAACTCTAGAAGGAGTATTGAAAGACATACTAGAAAGAGATGAAAGGGACCACAATCTCCAGAGCAACAACAGAAAGAAAGCACTAGCCTGGATAAGAAGCTAAACAAGGGAGGAAAGTGGGAAACCAATCACAGGAGAAAAATAAAGCAAAGTCAAGTCAATACACATCAGTAATAACCATAAATGTAAATGGGCTTAATTCACCAATCAAAAGAAGCAGAGTAACAGAATGGATCAAGAAACAGGACCCAAAGTTGTGTCCATTTATTTATAAATATCTCAATGTGATCATTCTTTATAGCTGAGTAGTACTCCATTGTATAAAAATGCCACAGCATTTTTATCCATTCCTCCGTTGATGGGCACTTAGGTTGAGACCATTCTCTTAAGCAAAATAAACCAAACTCACCAGTGTAAATACCGTATAGTCTCCATAGTATGAGAGTTGATAAGAGTATATTAGATTTTATGGTAAGCATGAGTCCCCATCTCATACCTTTGAAGCCTTTCAATGTTTTCAATCATCAGTTGCAATAGTTTTATTCTGTTTTGTTTGACTATATCATGCATGATGGTATGGACAGCTGTTTTGAAGAAAATAAAACATTATGACAGCTATTGCTGATTTAATATCATCCTTCTTAGAAATCCTACCATGCTTTTTTTGTTCTACTACCGTTGGTTCTATCTATCACATTGTGTCTTATTGGAATTTGAATATGTGTGATAGTTTAAACAAAATTTTTCTATCAAAAATGAAATATTATAGTACCCATTGATCATTTTCTGTTATTCAGTTCAAATAGCCCTGTAATTCTTTCACTCTTTGAATGGCTTTATACTATTTGGTTATGTCTGATATTATTGTATTTGAAACTATGCTCAACTATAGCAGAGTAAGAGATATTGTTATAGCTACTGCTGATGTGTGGTTGTCTTAATGTAAAGTACTGTGTTGCCTATGTCGTCCTGTTCTGATCTGCTCTGTACTGCCCTCTTTTGTTTTATTCTCTTTAAAATAAAATTTAAAAAAATACTGAATTATTTTAAAAAGAACAACTGCTGAGCCAAGCAAGAGAAGGAAAGATTTTCAGTCCCTGCTCTTAGGCCAGCCCTGCTCAACCATACTCAGGTTTTATGCAAAATCAGGAAGAACAATGTGTGTCTCCACACCCCATTTTCCATTTCCATGCCCAGTTTTATGCTTGTGTTTTAGCATTACCTAGAATTATGCTCGTCCCAGGGCAGGTGCTTAGTAAATGATGGCTCTGGATGGAATGTAGTCAGGTCTGTAGTGTTCCCTAATAAAGTCTCAAACCACAGTGCTTAGAGCACACAATAAAACATAATCATAGGAGACCCTGGTGTCTCATGGAACCTGTGCCATGCTGGGACCTGGGGTGCCAGGAAAGCAAACAACTACTTCCCTCTTGGGTGAGCGGCTGTGAGCCTGCCAGTGCATGAGCTGAGAATCAAATATCTCATATTTTCCTCCCCACCCTTAGCAAGTGGAAGCCAGTGATCTGGACATCTTTTGAGAGGTTGACTATGTTGTTTTGTATGAATTCTCCTTATGTGGAGATATGGCCAACTATTTGGAAGAAAATAAGAGACAATATGATAGATGGTGAAGATCTCTGGTTGTCTAGTTTTGAAATTTATGCTTTCTTATTTCCTGTTTTGTTTTGTTGTGTTTAATTTTACCCCCTTTAAAATAAAAAAAAGGAAAAAAGGTAATAAAAAGAAACAGGACCCCACAATATGCTGTATCCAAAAAGCACATCTGACTCAAAAAAAACTCATAGACTAAAAGTTAAAGGATGGAAAACAGTAATCCATGCAACAGGACCCCCCCCCAAAATGAAGGGATAGGTATTCTGTTTGCAGAAAAAGTGAGCTTCACACCTAAATGTATTAAAAGAGACAAAGAAGATCACTACATACTTGTAAGTGGAAAACTACAAGAGGAAGAACTAACAATTATAAATATATATGCATCAAATACAGGAGCACACAACTATATAAGAAATATATTAATGGACATGAAAAACCAAATAAACAAGAACACAATAATAATATGAAAATTAAACACCCCACTAGAGATAGATCAACTAAGAGATAGATCACAAAGAGATAGATCAACTAGACAAAAATTCAGCAAAGAAATAACAGAACTGAATCATACCTGTGAATGAATGGACTTAGTGGATGTCTACAGTGTGCTCCACACAACCACAGCTGAATATACCTTATTTTCAACCGTACATGGGACATTCTCTAAAATAGAACATATATTAACTCAAAAAGCATTGTTAAGTAAATGCAAATGTAGTGAAATTATACCATACATAATATCGGATCATAGTGCATTAAATTGGTAATCAATGGTAAAAAACCCTGCAAAATCTGCATAATTACATGGAAATTAAATAACAACCTTCTGAACAACCAGTGGGTTACACATGAAATTAAAGAAGATATAAAACATTACATAAAATATAATGGATATTCAGACACATCATACTGTATCCTATGGGACACAATGAAAGCAGTCTTAAAAAGAACATACATAGAAATAAATAGCCACATTAAGAAAACAGGACAAGCACAAATAAATAAACTAATGCTACATATCAAGGTGCTAGAAAAGGAAGAGCAAGTCAAACCCAAAGCTCATAGAAGAGAGGAAATTGTTAACATTAGAGCAGAAATTAATGCAATTGAAACAAAAAAATACAAAAAATTAATGAATCAAAGAGCTGTTTTTTTAGAGGATAAACAAAATTGATAAATCCCTATTAACCTTATAAAGAAAAATGTAAATACATGCAATAAGAACTAAAAAGATGGAAATTACTACAGATCCCATGGAAATTCAAAAGTTCACAAACACCTACTGTGAAAATCTCTACTCACATAGGGTGGAAAACACAGAGGAAATAGACAGATTTCTAGAAACATGAACTACCAAAGCTCAATCAAGAAGATATAACAATTTTGAATAACCCAATATCAGCTATTGAGATCTAAAGTGTTACTAAAACCCTGCCAACAGAGAAGAGCCCAGGTCCTGATGGATACACAGCTGAATTCTATAAGAAAGTTAGAGAAGACTTAATGCCAACTCTCATTAACCTCTTCAATGAAACTGAAACAAAAGCAGTCCTGCCAAAATCATTCTTTCAGGCAAGTATTATTCTGATACCAAAACCAGAGAAAGACCAAACCAAAAAGGAGAACTATAGGCCAATCTCACTAATGAACACTGATGCAAACATTCTCAATAAACTACTGGCAAATAGAATGCAGCAAATCATCAAGGTTATATACCATGAACAAGTGGTATTTATTCCAGGAATGCAGGGATGGCTTAACATACACAAATCAAAAAATGTAATACACCACATAAACAGAGCCAAAAATAAAAATCACATGATCATCTCAATAGACACAGAAAAAGCTGTTGATAAAGTCCAGCAACTGTCCTTGATTAAAAACTCTAAAGAAACTCGGAATAGATGGCATGTACCTCAAATCAGATAAAGACCATTTATTATGATGCAACAGCCAACATTACACTAAAAAGACAAACACTGAAAGCCTTCACTCTAACATCAGGAACAAGACAAGGATGTCCACTATCACTACTCCTATTCAATATAGTTCTAGAAATATTAACCACAGCAATCAGACAAGAGGGAGAATTAAAAGGAATAAAAATGGGAAAAGAATAAGTTAAATTATCTTTATTTGCAGAAGACATAATTCTCAATATAGAAGACCCCAAATATTCCATTAAAAAATCAGTAGAGGTAATAAACAAATTCAGCAGTGTAGCTGGATACAAGGTCAACACTCAAAAATCAATGGCATTCCTATACACAAAGAACACACTGAGAGAGAAATTATGGAAATATCACCTTTCAAAATAGAGACTGTAAAATGAGATATTTAGGAATCAATATAACCAAGTATGTAAAAGATCTATATGTTGATAATTACACAACCCTAAAAAAGGAGATTGAAAGGATATTAAAAAAAAAAATGGAAGGATATCCCCTGCTCTGGGTTAGGAAGAATCAACATTGTGAAAATGGCCATAGTCCCAAAACCGTTACACACATTCAATGGAATCCCAATCAAAATGCCATTAACATACCTTACAGATCTAGAAAAAAATTCCTAAAATTCATCTGGAAACAGAAGAAACCTAGAAGAACAAAGACAATTCTGAGCAACAAAGGCAAGACAGGAGGCATCTCAATTCCTGATTTGAAACTATACTACAAAGATACAGTGATAAAATCTACATGGCACTGCAAAGCAATAGATCTGAAGATCAACGGAACAGTTTAGAAGATGCAAACACTACTACAAAGACACTCAGCCACCTGATATTTGACAAAGTGGCTAAACGTGTTCACTGTAAAAGAGATAGCCTCTTTAATAAATGGTGTCAGAAAAATTGGCTTTTTATATGCCAGAGACTGAAAATAGACCTATGACTATCTCCATACATTAAATTAAAGTCAAAATGGATCAAGGATCTAAATATTTAAACAGAAACACTAAATCTACTGGAAGACAAAGTAGGTAAAAACATTGGAGACATAGGGGTAGGGACAGAATTCATCCATAAAATGCAAACTGCACGGCATACGCTTCAGAGAATCAACAACTAAGAACTCATATTCCAAAAAAGTTTTTGAACTTCAAAAGAAATGACCATCAGAGTGAAAATAAAACCCACAGAATGAGAAAAAATATCTTAGCCAATAATCCCTCAAACCAAGGACTTATATCCAAAATATATAAAGAACTGAAAAACACCAAGCCCACCAAATTCAAAGACCCTCTCCAAAAATGGGTATTGGAGATGAACATACGCTTCTCAACTGAAAATATTCAAATGGCAAATAAATACATGAAGAAATGTTCACCATCACTGGTCATTCGAGAAATGCAAATTAAAACATTGAGATATCATCTAACTCCGGAAAGAAGAGTTGCCATCAAGAAATTAACTGATAACAAATGTTGGCGAGGCTGTGTGGAAAAAGAAACACTGCTCCACTGTTGGTGAGAGTGCAGACTGGTGCAACCATGAAAATCAATATGGAGAATTCTCAGAAGACTAGGCTTGGAAGCTCCATTCAACCCAGCAAATCTCCTCATGGGTATATTCCCAGAAAAACTGAAAAGTTCATATCACAGTGATATATGTGTAACCTAGTTCATAGCAGCACAATTTGTAATATCTAAATCTTGGAAACAACCAAGCTGCCCATCAACTGCAGAGTGGATGAAAAAGATGTATTTTTATATGATGGAATATTACTCAACTATGAAGAAGGATGACCTTGAGGCCTTCATAGGGAAAGAGACAACTTGCAACTATCCTCATTAGTGAAATAAATAAGAATCATATTTATAAATATCACATTGTGTCTCTAGTGTAAAAAGTGATAAGAAATGTAGGAGTAATAAAACCCTAAATCTGTAATTATTTCTGTAAAAAAGAGAGGAAAAGAAAGTACTCCAAGATAACCATGTATAACATATCAAGCAGTGATTACTTAGTGTTGTGTTTTGTTTTGATTTTTGTTCTTTTCTTTTTTTCTTTAGAATTCTGTATTGTTGCTACCCTTTTTTCTGTTTTGTTTGCTTGTTTTCTTTCTCCTTAAAAAATATTCTTTAAAAATATGAGATCCCAGTTGTTGATTATCAGAAGCATTTCCTGTGCAGTTTGTATTTTGTTCATGAAATCGCTGCCTACCCTGTGCCTTCAAGGCTTCTACCTACCTTATCTTCCAGCAGATTTATGTTTCTGCTTTAAGGTTTAGGTCTTTGATCCATTTAGACTTTAGTTTTGGGCATGGTGATAGGCATGGATCGAGTTTCAGTCTTCTGCATGTGGAGAGCCAATTTTTCCAACACCATTTATTAAAGAGGATATCCTTCCTCCAATGAGCATGTTTAGCCCTTTTGTCAAATAACAGGTGGCTGAGTGTCTTTGTACTTATTCTTGCATCTTATAATCTGTTCCATTGATCCTCAGCTCTATTTCATTGCCGATACCATGCTGATTTTATCACTGTGGTTTTGTAGCACAGTTTCAAGTCAGGAATTGAGATGCTTCCAGCCTTGTCTTTATTGCCCAGAATTACCTTTGGTTTTCTAGGTTTCTTCTGTTTCCAAATCAATTATATGAGTGTCTTTCCTAGATCTGTGAGGTATGTCCATGGTATTTTGATTGGGATTGTATTAAATCTGTATAAGAGTTTTGGGAGTATGGCCATTTTCATGAGGTTGGTTCTTCCTAGCAAAGACCATGGAACATCTTTCCATTTTCTAATATCCTCTTCAATCTCCTTTTTTAGCATAGTATAATTTTCAGTATATAGGTCTTTTACAGTCTTAGGTTGATTCGTTTGTACTTCATTTTTTTGATCTTATTGTGAATGGCGATACTTCCATTATTTCTCTCTTCGTGAGTTTCTTGTTTGTGTACAGGAATGCTATTGATTTTTGAGCATTGACTTTCTGCCAACTACACTGCTGAATTTGCATATTACCTCTAGTAGTCTTTTAATGGAGTTTTTTTGGTCTTCTATATAGAGTATCATGTCATCTGCAAATAGTGATAATTTAATTTCTTCCTTTCCTATCTTTATTCCTTTTATTTCTCTCTCTTGTCGGATTTCCCTGGCTAGTGTTTCCAGAGCTATAATGAAAAGTGGTGGTGATAGTGGAAATCCTTGTCTTGTTCCTGATTTTAAAGTGAAAGCTTTCAGTTTTTGTCCATTTAGTAAATATTGGCTGTTGGTTTGTCATAGATGGCCCTTATAAGTTTGAGGTGGACACTGTGTATTCCAAGTTTTTGAAGGGCTTTATCATGAATATGTGTTGGACTTTATTGAGATTACCATGTGGTTTTTATTTTTGGCTCTTTTGATGTGATGTACCACATTTATTGAGTTGCATATCTTAAAACATCCCTGCATTCCTGGAATGAACACTATTTGCACATGATGTATAATCTTCTTGATGATTTGCTGCATTCTATTTGCTAGTATTTTATTGAGAATCTTTGCATCAATGTTCATTATTGAGATTGGCCTATAATTCTCCTTTTGGCTTGATCTTTCTCTAATTTTGGTACAAGATTAATACTTGCCTCCAGTTATGAACTAAGGAAGATTTCTTTCTTTTCAATTTCATTGCAGAGTTTAAGGAGTATTGGCATCAAATCTTCTCTAAATTTCTTGTAGAATTCAGCTGTGAATCCATCAGGACCTGGGTTTTTCTTTGTTGGTAAGTTTTTTCTTATTTCATTTTCAATTTCAATAGCTGATATTGGGTTATTCAAGATTTCCAGAACTTCTTGGTTGAGCTTTGGTAGTTCATATGTTTCTAGAAATCTGTCCACTTCCTCTGTGTTTTCCACTCTATGTCAGTAGAGATTTTCAAAGTAGGTATTCATGATCTTTTGAATTTCTATTGGATATGTAGTAATGTCCCCCTTTTCATCCTTATTGTGTGAATTTGGTTTTTTCTATGTTTTTCTTCAAAAAGTTAGCTAGATGCTTGTCAATTTAGTTTAATCTCTCAAGAAATCAACTTTTTGATTCATTAATTCCTTGTATTTTTCTTACTTTCAATTGTATTGATTTCTACTCTAATCTTTACTACTTCCCCTCTTCTATGAGCTTTGGGTTTAACTTGCTCTTCTTTTTCTAGAAGCTTAAGGTGAAGTATTATGTTGTTTATTTGTGCTCATTCTGTTTTCTTGATATGACTATTTAGTGCTATATAATTCCCTCTTAAGACTGCTTTCATTGCATCCCACAGATTACAGTATGTTTTTCTGCATTTTCATTGAATTGGAGGTATTGCTTTATTTCTTCTGTAATTTCCTCTGTAGCCCACTAATTATTCAAAAGTTTGTTATTCAATTTCCTTGTATTTGTGCATGTTTTGCCATTTCTTTTGCCATTAATTTCCAGTTTCTTTGCAGTATGGTCAGATATAATGCATGGGATAATTTCAATACCTTTGCATTTTCTAAAGAATGTTTTATTGGATAATATATGGTCTTTTTTAGAGAATGCCCATGTGCACCTGAGAAGAATGTGTATTTGATGTGGTTGAGTAGAACACTCTGTAAACATCTACTAAGTCCAATTACTCACAGGTTTGATTCATTTTTATTATTTCTTTGCTGACTTTTTGTCTAGTTGATCTGTCTCCTTGTGATAATGGGCTGTTGAGTTCCCCTGTAATAATAGTGTTTTGTGTATTTGGTTTTTCATGTTCATTAGTATCTGTCATATAAAAGGTTGGGTACTCCTGTATTTGGTGCATATATATTTATAATTTTTAGTTCTTCCTCTTGAATTTTTCCACTTACAATTATGTAGTGACCTTCTTTGTGTCTTTTAAACATTTTAGATTTGAAGTTCACGTTGTCTGCAATTGAAGATTTACCTCTGCTTTTTCTGGGTTCTGGCATAGAAATCTTTAAAACAATGTTCTGTAAATATTAGGATTACTAAACCTCAGATTTTTTTGCATGCCTGCTAAAATTTATAAACAAATTCAAGTGGAAAGTTTCAAAGTCAGTTTTCATGAAAAGACAGTACTCTGTGGCAGAACACTATTTTAAAACCTTGTCAGTTATTCCTTTATAATTGGATAGATGCAACTCGAGACCATACTTATATGGGAAATAAATCAGACCACATATGTATCTTATTGTCTCCCTAGTTGAGAAGCTGAGACTAAATAAAACCCGAAGTGAACAATAGATTTTGTGAAATGGAAAAAAAAACTCTGTTTAAATGTAAGAGAACTCTGTTCAAAACATAAGAGAAACTCAGAGTGGGGAAAGTAGAATTAATTACAGTATTTTTTAGTCCTTTCAAATTTGACATTTTTGCGAATGTTGTTTTAACAATTTTTCATGCCTATATTTTGTATTGTGAGTAACTACTTTGAAGATAATAGTACAAAAATATTAACCATTGTTACTCTCCTGTTATCTTGTTTTGAATATTAGTTTTATTTTTTCTTTTTAAAATAACAAAATATTCTGCATAGCTGTTTACAATAGATGCATAGGTACATTTGAATATTTTCTTCTATAAATTTTATATTTTCCTCTTGTGATTAAGTTTCTGATCTATTCCACATTATTATTTGTGAATCATGTAGCAATTGTCAAGACTTCCTGTTCACCATATGAATGTCAAGTAGTCCTAACATCCTTTGTTATTGCACAGAAATTGGTAATATATGTATGAATCCTTCTTTTTGGGCTCATTATTGTGTTCCATTGAGCTACATGTGTATATTTATGGCAATAGTAGTTTAGTTTGATTATAGCACCATGAAAGCTTGAAATCAGATTACATGTCCTTTTTTATTTTAAAATTTATTTTTATTACTGTAGTACCTTTCATTTTCACTTAAACTCTAGAATCACCTTTTCAACTTCTACATTAACATCTATTGGGATTTTGACTGATTTTATGAAGAATCTGTACACTAATTTGTTGAGAAATGATGGTTTATCAACATTGATTTTTTTACCATGATTATAATTTATGTGTCTCATATGTTTAGGCCTTTATTTTGTCTCAGTAGTGTTTTTTGTTTCAGTGTGAAGACTTTCACACATTTTAAAAATTATCCTTAAATACTTAATATTATTAATTTCTTTTATAAGTTGTTATGATTTTTACTTTAATTTCTCAGTTTATTTCAAAAATATGAAAATATAATTTTTCATTTGGGTATTGCCTTTTATCTGGCTATGTTCCTATATTCATTTGTTATTTGTCTTAGCTTTTGTCTACATTGCTTAGTATTTCATGTGTACACAATATTCCTATGTAGTCTTTCCTAACAGCAGGCTGCTTTCTTTTCTAAGAAAAAAAATCTTGACACTTTCAGGGAGTTATAATCTCACAACTTCAAAATTGCCAAATTGTTTCCTCAACTTTCGAGCTGATAAACCTTAATTTATTGAATGAGTTTGGGGACTGTAAAGAAAAATCACATTCAAATAAATTGGATAATTCATACTGATATGCAAAATTTTTCATTATTTTAATCTGTTTGACTTATTAAAGAGGAGATAATAATATAGGAAACCTCTATCCTACTTAAATATGGCATCTTAATTTTAAAAGTTGGCACAGTTACCAACTGAGATATAATACCATATCAATTATCTTGAGACCATTTTTATGTAAATGGTGAATGGGAATTTAAAGCTCATATTCTCATAGCTTTTACTGGGACTAATATCAGCAAAAAATTTAACAATGTAGTCTTATATTTGAAACTCACATTTTGAAATATATTCTTAGGTCTATCTTAATTTAGGAGCTATGAAATATAGCTAATACTACGTGATAATAGGAGTTAAAGAATATAGAGTTCTCATTTAAAATTTACAGCAAACTTTTTGTCAATACTTTAAGGACAGTCTCCATAAATCTTTGGTGAAATAAATCAGACACACAATTTTATTGCATTGCTTTTCTTGTGTGGAAAACTAATTACAAAGAAGGAGCAAAATAGAGGATGCATATTACGAAGTCAGCAGAATTTTTTCAAATGGGAAGCCGAACAACAGGGGGCAACCAATGCAAATTTAAACTGATGAAATTAAAGCAAAAAATGCCCACACTAACAGAACTATTAGGT